>RJWT010047457.1:0-11291 GCA_004365215.1 Cuniculus paca | reverse complement strand
CTTTTATTCAAATATTAGACTTTCTAGGTCGGTCTTGTATCTTATTTTCTCTCCTATTTTCACTCTTTTCTTCTTCAGCTTTGCTTTCTTAGAGATTTTTTTCAACTTTACATCCTAATTTTGGTTCCTAAACATTCCCCAAAGGTTCATGTGTTAAATAAAGGTTTAGTTTCCCACACAGCACTATCTTTATGAGGTAGGGCCTAGTGGGAGAGAAAACTCTTAGTTCATGGGCTGGGTCCCTTCAAGGGGATTGAGAGATGCTAGTCTCTTGCTCTTTTGATTACCACCCATGAGGTAAACAGGCCTCCTTCACCATGTGCTCCCTCAAGATGTACTGTGCTGCCACAGGTCAAAAGCAATGGAACTAACTGGTCATGGACTACAATCTCCAATACTCTCAGCCAAAATAAACTTCTCTCCTTTTCAACTGATATTCTTAGGTACATTTGTACAGTAATGGAAAGTTTGCTAACACTATACTCAAGTAATACATCAAAATACAGAACATTTCCAGCTCCCCAACTGGATCCTTCAACTACCTTACCAATGAGTTTTCTTCTGAGACCATTGATGAATTTCATCTGCTTTGTGTGCTATGGATGAAACCCACAGCATTATGCCTGCTAGATAAGTGCTCTACCACCAAATTATACCATCAACCCAAAACTCTGCTTTTTGGAGGTGTAATCTGCATAATACTCAGTTCATGAAATCTAAGTACAGAATACTTACTTAGAAGTTTTAAGAAGTATATAAATTGTACCACAATGGAAATAATATTTCTCTCACCTTGGAAATCTCCCTTGTGTCATTCCCAAGACAATCCACAACCCTTCTTGTATATTCTTCTGTTCACTTCTCACTATAGTCTTGTCTGTTCTACAATTACACAAACTTATACTCTAGTATTTGACTTCATTGACATAAATAGAATTATAATAACTTATACTCTTGTTTTTTACTTCATTTAGAAAATGCTTTTTCAATTCAACCCTGTCCTTTCATATATCAGTAATCTGTCACTTTTTACTGCTAAAAAGGGTATAGATATACTAAAATCTGTTTATTCACTCATCAATTTGCTATAAGACAATACAAAAATAAACACAAAAGAATAGGCCATATCCTTGACACATGCTTCAGAATATTTCTATTTAACCCAGGTGTGGTGGCACATGCCTGTAATCCCAGCTCTCAGGAGGCTGAGGCAGAAGGATCACTGCAAGTTCAAGGACAGCCTGAGCTTCAAGTGAGTTCAAGGCCAGACTGAGCTGCATAGCGAAACCCTATCTCAAAAAGACAAAAAAAAAAAAAAAAAAGAATATTTCTACTTAGGTCACAACTAAAATTATAAGAACACAATAAAAATAAGTACATTTTAAAAACATAGAGATGCCTCCTTAACAAATGATGCTGGAAAAACTGGCTTTCCACATGCCAAGGATTACATCAGACTCAAGTCTTTCACTATGCACTGAACTAAAACTGAAATGGATCAGAGATCTAAATATTAAAACAGAAACACTAAATCTGTTAGAAAATAGAATAGGTAGAACTCTTGAAGACACTGGTAGAGGCAAAGACTTTATGAATAAAACCCCAACTGCACAAGAACTATCACAAAGAATCAACAAGAAGGATCTCATCTTATTAAAAAGCTTTTCACAGCAAGAAAAATCAACAGCATAAAGAGACAGCCCACAGTATGGGTAAAAATTTTTGCAAGGGGTTTCTCAAAGGATTACTATCTAGGATATATAAAGAACTCAAAAAAAAAATTAGACATTCCAAATTTAAAGACCTTATCCAAAAACGGGCATCTGAGATGAATAAAACACACTTCTCAGATGAAGAAATACAAACAGCAAATAAATACATGAAGAAATGTTCAACATCACTGGTCATTCAAGAGATGCAACTTAAAACAATGCTGAGATTCTATCTTATCCTGGAAAGAATGGCTATTATGAAGAACTCAACCAATAACAAATGCTGACAGGGCTGTGGGGAAAAAAGGGCCCTCCTCCACTGCTGGTGGGAGTGTAGTGCAACCACTATGGATCAGTGTGGAGACTCCTCAAAAACAGAATCCATTTGACCCACCTATTCTCCTTCTTGGTATCTTCTCAAAAGAATTAAAAGCATTGTATCACAGAGATATATGCACACCCATGTTTGTAGCAGAACAGTTTGTAATAGCCATATGCCCATCAACTGGTGAATGGATAAAGAAGATGTGTTTTTTAATACAGTGGAGTACTACTCTGCCATAAAGCACAAGCTTGAGACCTAGCTAAATTTATTTAAGTGAAATAAATCAGACACATGTATAAATACTTCATTCTTTCCCTGATGTCAGAAACCAAAAGTGTAAATAAGGACCAAAATGTATAATACATATTGTGAAATAAGATGAAAATTTTCAAATGGGGAGGAGAACATGGGAGGGGAGAGAGGGAAAGGAAGGAAGGGAAAAGTTAAAAAAAAAAAAGGAAAAAATGGAAATAAAGTTTTTGTAAATGGGGAAGGGAGGAGAGGTTGAAGTGAAAGCAGGGGAACAGGAAAAAGAAAAAAGAAACAAGTTGTTAAGGTTTGTCTGCATGTTCCCCCAAAGCCTCATGTGGTCAAAAGGGGTAGGCTTTTCAGAGGAGACTGAATCTAGAGTTGGTGACTAGTTCATCGTCTATTGCTGGGATTAGTGGTATAAGTGCTACATTCCCCCTAGGGCGGGTAGCCTGCATGCAATAGAAGGGAGGTAGAGAGGCTTGCTTCCCCTTTTTTGCTCTTGTTGCTTTTGCTATCTTCCACCACCATGAACTGTTGCCCCTCTGCCATGCCAACCTGCCGGGGAGCCAGTCAATTATAGACTGAAATCTCCACAAACTAACTGTGAGCTAAATAAACCTTTCCTTCCTTAATTTTGGGCATTAGGTATTTTGTCTCAACAACAAGAAGGTGGCAATGAAAAAAGTAACTAAGACACAAGTTATATCATGTACAGGTACAAATTCTCTGTGATGAATGCAATCATTATGTATGTCTAAAATGTACCAATAAAACCTGATTGGAAAAAAAAAAAAAAAAAAAAAAAGAACTCCAAAAAAAAAAGAAAAACCAAAAAATGAAACAAACCATAATTCTTAGAGTCACAGTTCCAACCTACTTCCTCATCTCTACCTCCAACCACTCCCTTCTGTCTTTTAAATCTAGCATCCCCCATAACACACAAACACAGCAAGCTTTCTCTTTGTATATACTTCAGCTTCTCACAGGAAGACTAAAACATATAACTAAAAAATTAAAATATGGTCTATATTCAGAACCGAAGCCTCCTCAGGGTATCATTAATATAATTTTTAAATAAAATTGAAGTATTTACAATTATTTTGTCTCAAAACTAATTTTATATTACTAATTATCTAATTCAGTTATTTTACAGTACATATGAAGCTAACAAAAAAAAATTCTGCTTAAACTATTTTTAATTCTACTCCTTTACATCTCTCACACTGCTCCTTTTCCTTTAGAATTATAAATTTCTGAAAGTAGATGCTTATTTAGAAACACTGAAGTAGTCTTAAACCAACTATAGCTGTATGAACCAAATAACACTATTAGAATAATGCCAAGAAAACAACAAACCAAATGTTTCTTCATTTTGTATCACAGTGAATTCTACCCATGTGTCTAGCCTTCACATATTTAAAATAACGTGTTTCTTCAAATCATTAAAATCTACTTTATTTCCTGTAAGAAATGTTATGAATATAAGCAATTATGAAAATATACAACCACAACTTCTAAAATTAATGCACCTTGAAGTATTTTTATTAGTGCACACATTATACAGAATGATTTCACTGTGGCATTTTCATACACATATATAGCTTGGACATGTCTACTCCCTCATTATTATCTTTACTCTTCCCTCCACCCTTCCCCTTGATCTCCCTCCTCCTTTTTAATGGTCTCCCTTGAAGTATGTCTTAATAGCAATAAATTAACTCACCCTGTGAATACTTATCACTCAAACAGCTAACTTTGAAAGTCACAATACCACCCATGTCTTTATGTTAGGGTAATATTCTTGAGGACTGCAGCCTGTCATGAACAATATAGAACACAACTTAACTACAAACCCAGAGGTAAGAAAAGAATGTCTACGGCAATGAAGCCTTCTCTTTTACTACCTTACCTGCACTCATATGTCAAATACATTAGAAATACAACTGCCTGTGAAACACTACAGAATCTAAATACATAGTTTTAACAGCATGTCTCTCAGAAGTAACTATCACAATAATTTTTGCTCCTGCACTTTTAGCAGTAAAATAATAGTAATATTTATTGAATGCTGCTCACCCTATATCAGGGAATATGATAAAAATAGCTAACTATCATCTTGTAATCCACAGAAGAATACAAAAACAGTCACCTTCAATTTAACAGATGAGGCAGCTGAAGCTTCATACAATTTAAGACTATTTGTCCATAGACCCCAGATTTGAATCCAGATGTGTTTAACTCAGAGCCTTCATGGCTCATTATACTCTATTACCTCAAATTCCTTCAAAATACACTGGTTCCTTTAAAGTGATGAGGCTAATTAAAGATAAAAGGCTCATCAGCGAGATGAAATAATGTATTTTGTCCCAGTTGCCTATATAATTAAAAATTATTTGGCTCTAAGTTTCATAGTGTTTTGAATGATACAAAACTGTTTTTTCCTGGTATTTGGAATTGGACACAGCACCTTCACACTGAGCAACATCCCATCTTTTTGTTTTTGAGACAGGGTCTCAGTAAGTCAGTAGGTTGCCCAGGTTGAACTCCAATTTACAATCCTCCTGCCTCAGCTTCCCAAAGTGCTGGGATTATAGGCATGTGCCACCACACTCACCTGAAAACTTTCTCAAAAAAACACCTGCTTCATATTACTTTATCAAACTCTTTTTAAACAAGTAATTTTATTATCATATTTACATGCTTATCTATTCATCATCCAAGCTACACTGAGCAAGCGTCTACACCACAAGCAATGACCTCTGTATATGTAAAGAACTATAGAAGGCCACATAGACTTTACCAATCTAATTTTTAACTTCAAAGAATATATAACACAGAGGAAATAAAAATATAAAAATGCCTGTATACAAACCAGAAAACACATGTTAAATACTGCTTTCATTCGTGCTCTCTCTTACACAGGTAAGAAAAATAAAACAGAATCTACTAGTTCCCTCTTTCTCTTTCATTGCCTCTTTATACCTCCTAAGCACCAAGAAAAACAGAAAAACATTAGACAGAAAAAGATAATGAAGTATCCAGACACTCCCAGGGATAGAAGAACAAATGAGAATAGTGCTAAAACACAGCAAATGAAGACAGAACTTATTTCACTTATTTGTACCTCAAATAAGTGAAAGGTATGAAAGAAATAAAATACATTGTTTTTTAATGCTATGTCTTAAACAGAAGAGCAGTCCACAACTAGGTAATTTATCAAGCAATGTATAGATTATAAGATCCTTTGGGAAAGGGATAGGGCTTATTATTGTATTGCCAGAGGTTGGTACAATGTGCAACAGAGACACACAATAATGTCTCTTAAACAGAAATGCAAGGCACATGTGCTGAATAAATGTTCATAAAATGATTATTCTTAAGAATTGTAGAATATCTTAGAAAATAGATACAATTAATGTTCAGTAATTAAACATAAAATATAAAAACAAAACACAGACATGATTAAAAACTGTAAGAATAGTTGTTTCAAGCTGGACTTGGTGGTACACATTTGTAATTCTAGCACAGAAGATGAGGCAGGACGATCACTGTGAGTTTGAGGCGAGGCTGGGCTACATAGTGAGTTCATGCCCAGCCTGAACTACCCAGCAAAAGCCTGTCCCATAAAAACCCAAAATTAAAAATAAAAGTTTCAAACTAAAAGAATATTAAAGCTCATTTTTGATAGGCTGCTTAGTAGGAGCTTTTAACATAGAAACAAACTTTGAAAGACTTCAAAGGTCATTTGTTCCTTTTCCACACCTTCAAGTAACACCATAATGAAACCAACTCTAGCAAAGAAATGTATTAAAAGACATCCAGAGGAGATTAAACCCACCTTGAAAAATTATTTTATTTTTAAAACCACTCTCACAATCTTTGAATTTATCTGGCAAATGGTATACATAAAAAAGGTATATATAATATATATATATATATATATATCATATACCTTTTACTACACATTCTAAGGTATAATTTCCATAGGCCTAATGCACCTAAGTATGGTTTCATCATTGGAGAGAAAAATATTTAATAGTGCTGAGCTCACTAAAATGTTTATTTCCACTAACAAATAGATGTTAATATAGCAGTACAAGTATAAAATAAATCACCCCAGAAATAAGATACATAATCAAAGAATTTTAGTTAGTGGGATGTCAACTCATTTCCTGGAACTTCCTATTTCTTCAATGATTTAAAAAAAGAGCTAAAAGAATGTCACTATTGGACCAGGGATCTAGCTCAGCGGCCTAAGCGCCTGCCCAGCACGTGCAAGGTCATGAGTTCAATCCCCGGTGCCCCAAAAAAAGAAAAAAAAAAAAAAGAAGTGTCATTTTTAAAAAATAATTGATGAATCCTGTTATATAATTAAGTCATCATTTTGTTATGTAACTACTAGCTGATACACCTACTTACACAGACAAATAAAGTCACAGGCCAGAATGACAGCCCCGCCACGCTGTCAGTAAGAAAGGGGGACAAGGGAAAGAGAAACATATTCACTTAGTGAGTACTTACAGTTCACCTCAATTAAATTGTTTAATCTTCCTCAAATCACATAAAACAGTACTAACACCTCTTACGAGATGAAGAAACAGGTTTGGAAAGTTGCCGATGACCACACAAAAATCACAGTACAGTTGAGAAGAGGACAACAGACCTTTTTGACATCTCCTAAACCACAATCAATGACACTTGGGAAAAATGTTCTCAATAAAAGAATATCACTTCGATGCTGAGAAAATAAAGTACTAGCAAACATATTAATATAGTTAGGCATTTCTAATTTTACTGGATATTTCTACAAAAGAGACAATAATTATTAAGAAGATAAATCTAAAGTTGTTGAGGAATGACCCAACTTTCAGTTCTAGGCCTGGATTACCTTCAGCTACAGTGTACTGATTTCCTCAGTTAAGTGTTTTCCTAAAAAATCAATCTAAAGGTAAGGAGAAAACTCACACAATCTCATGTTTTGCTGTATTGTAAACCACCAACTTGTATCAGATCAGTGAGACAATTCTCACCTGCCCTTTTCCCCAGTGGCTGTTCCAGATCTACCATTCTCCTTCTGAAACCACAATCTCTTCTCTAATCAGCTGGCTTTTAATCCTATCCACCTCTTGGAGACCATCACCTTTGAACTCTCTTCTTTTTACAACCCGACCTACAAGTGTGTACATCCACTCTCACTTCTCTCCTCAGCACCCCTCCTCCCATCAGCTCTAGCACACTGCCCAGGAATACAGCACTTGACTGGCAATTGTTGTATGTGACTAATTCCACACCAACCCTTACACCTTGCTCATCCCATTCCTTCCTCTATTTTCAGAGATTTCTATCAGTTCTCCCTTCCCTTTTTATTTCCTTCATCCTCAAACATTGCCTGCTTTTTGGCTCCTTCTCTCATGTAGTAGCTTATCAATCTTAAAAACAAAATGAAACAAAATAAAACAAAACCAACCCTATGAACCGTTCGTAGTTACTGCATCTTTCTTCTCTTTATAGCCAAGTCCTTCAAAATGAAATGTAATTGGAAATTTTATAGTTAAGTATTGTCAAGTAAGATAAAGACAGCAGAATTACACTTTTTTTTAAAAAAAAAGGATCTTGAACTTTTAAAGATACATGTTGAAATATTATGAATAAAAAAGATACAATATAGGAGTTTAGCTTCAAAATAACTCAGGTAGAGGGCAAGAGTTACAGAAGAAGCCAAACAGGTTGTGTTCACTCTTCAAGCGGTCTCCTATTTTCCTCCCTTTAATTGTCTGTTATGCTTTCTTCCAGTTCATCCTCTCTGCCTAACGTTTTCATTCTCATTTATGGGCTCTTCTGCCACTTCCTCTCAAACCCCTCCACCAAACACACACACCTTAAATGATGCTGCTTCCAATGAGTTTCATATTCATGCTGCTTTTTCTACTCATTCCTCCTAGCTGAGCTGGTCCACTGTCTCCTGTAACTTCAACTACTTACCTATGTTAAACCTCTATATCCAGTCCTCACCTCTCGAAACTCCAAACCTAAATATATACCCACAAAAGTATGCCGAAGAAACCCTAAACAAACACTCAAACCTGAACTCATCTTCATCTTTCGCCCCGACAAACTTGCTGCTCCCACGCCAATCAAGTTTCCGTCTTATCATTTGTCTTAGACATCCAAAGTCTTAAATCACATCAATTTTCATTCTTAAATAATATTCCCCAAATCCGTCTCTTCCTGTGACTCCCAACTGCTTATTTCAAGTGCTCTTCATTTCTCTACTAGACTTTTTTGTTTTTTGACAACTGTTCTCCCTACCACCACTCTAATCTTTCCTCCTCAAGGTCCGCTGTCCACACTGGACCAGGAGTTATCTTTATAAAATATAAACTGAGTGACACCACTACTTTTTCTGAAATTCTTCAACGGTGGCCCCATGTTAAGAAAAATTCCAAACTTCGAGGATGGCACCAAATGCCTTAAAATATGGCTTCTTCCACTATTACACTGCAAGTATTCTGGGATCCAGTCACTTAGAATCCTGACTGTTCCCCAAATACTAAAGCCTCATTCCTAAATCTATCCTTTGCTCATATTGCCTAGTGTCTTTCCTCAACCTCCCTCCCATGAAAGCTTATTCTTTTGTTTGTCTGTTTGGTTTCTTGGTTTTATGAGATGATTTCACTACGCAGTTCAGACTGGCCTTGAACTCACAACAATCCTCCTGTCTCAGCCTCCCAAGTGCTGGGATTACAGGCATGCACCACCGTATCTGGTGTTCACCTTTCTTTAACACCAGTTGAAAACTACTTTATGGCCAAGCAAGGTGGCACACATCTGCAATCCCAACACTTGGGGAGGCTGAGGCAGAACTGTCAGGAGTTCCAAGCCAGCCTGAACTACACAGTGAGACTGTCTCAAAAAAGAGAAACACACACACACACACACACACACACAGAGAGAGAGAGAGAGAGAGAGAGAGAGAGAGAGAGAGAGAGAGAGAGAAAACAAGCCACTGTATACCAAAGACCTCTCCTGACAGAATTTTTCTAACTGACAGGCGGAATGGCCTTAGAAATTGAAATCATGATTTATATTATGAATTAGACCCAGAGGTGTTGGAATCCCATATTCACACTACCAACCAGGACTTTGGGGAAATTGTCTAACCCTATTTCTTCATCGCTAAATAATAGTACTTTAGCTGGGGATCTAGCTCAGCGGCCTAAGCGCCTGCCTGAGAAGCGCAAGGTCGTAAGTTCAATCCCTGGTGCTGCAAAAAATAAATAAGTAAATAATACTACTTTATACCTTCATTGTGAGGATTAAGTGACTCCCATGCAAAAAACACACAGTGCCTCACACAGAGTAAATAATAAATGCTAGTGTTGCATGCTTATTTATTACCGTTGAAATTATCATTGGTCTTACAGCAACTTGCCCATTCATACTACTGCAATAAAATGACTCCCCATGCAAGGTACAGGTTATCTTTTATTCCTCTTTAGTCCCACCACCTGGCCATAATGGATTTTTCAGAAATTCTGAAGTATTTTGAATCTCTGTACTACACAATGCTTTTTTCCCTAATGGTCTCATGAAACTTACTTTCTGGATCCTTCTTATAAAAATTTGTTTAGGTAAAATTTATAGAATCAGCACCATTTTAATTGATAGTGAAAGAATTTTAGTGTTACTAGTCCTAGGGGTTTTATTTAACACACACAAACACACACACAAATGGCCCACAATACTTGCAATACTATCAACAACTTCCCAACCCTATAAAATACCAAATTGTTAGGAGGTGGTAGCACATACTGAAAATTTTTTAAGGATAGTTCAGACAGGTTTTCTAAATCTAGGTCTGCCTCCTTACTGCCAGGACTTGAGTCAATTCTTATGATTAAGGTTTATTCCCCAGCATTAAAAATAATAATAATAATAAAACATAGTATTTTTCATCCTGAAACTATGCTCTTGAGAAATTCTGAAAAGCACGGGAATAATCAAAGAAAACACTACTTTCCAACGGGGGGGAGTGGGGAGGAGGGACTGGGCTTTAAAAGTTTAAAACTAAACCAGGCTTTAAAATAGAATCGAATTATGTGTCGGCTGGTAAATGGGGGAGACGGGGCTGGTGGAGAGACTCATTTCACAACCTCGAACCTCCATAGATAAAATGCAAAAGTGCAAAACGATAAAAATCAGATACACCAAACAGCAATGATATCTTTTACCACTTTTACACTTACCCTCTGAACATTAGTGCCCTTTGAGCAATCACTAATGGATGGGTTGAATATGCCAACACCTTTGAGCTACTTTAAAATTAGCATGTTAAATATCTAGAAATACGCGTATCCAGGAGAGAAGCCTGTTTACACCACGGTTTCTCGGGGCGGTTCTGCACCAAGAGGCAGCGCCCTGGGCCAGGCAGAGGCGCGGAAGGCCGGAGGCCCTGCAGCGGGTGGCTCCCTCCCCAGTCTAGGCAGGGCGGCGACAACGCCGGGTGGGCTGGGCGCTGCAGCAGCCGGGGCCGGCCAAACCTCAGGGCGGGAAGCCCCCGTCTCACCTCCACTTCCCTTTCCCAGCGAACAGAACCCAGTTCCGAGACCACCCAAGAGCCCCCTTTAAACAAAAAGATTAAGATTCGCTTTCTCCCGGTCCGCCAAAATTTATCCGTCTTTCGCAGCTGTCGGGGCCGCAGGGCTTTGTAGTTCGCCAGTCCGAGCCGCCCCGCCAAGGCCGCGAGCCTGATGAGCCATCGAACTACAACTCCCATGATACCCCGCGAGCCTCGCGCCCGCGATCGCGCCCTTATCCCCCTCCTCACGCCGCGGCCCGCGCCCCCCTCCTGCGCCGCTCTCGGCCTGGGTGTCCCAGACTGCGGGAGTTGGGGTGCGACTGTCAACTTGGACACTCACCACTTGTTCTCGCGCTCGCGACCGTCGCCCTCAGATTCATTACCTAGGTGCTGCAGGTCGGCGGGCCGTCCGTGATGCGATTCA
>RJWT010047456.1:0-11297 GCA_004365215.1 Cuniculus paca | reverse complement strand
CATAAGCACCTGCTTGGCAAGCGCAAGGTCATGAGTTCAATCCCTGGTGCCACAAAAAAAAAAAAAAAAAAGTCTAAATTCAGTAGATTTTAATATATTCACAATGTTATGCAGCCATCACCATCACTACCTAACTTTAGAGCATTTCCATCACTCCAAAAGAAACTCAATAGCAGGCTAAGAGTGTAGCTCAGTAGTAGGTTTGGACAGTGGAAGGGAAGAAAAGGAAAAAGGGAAAAAGACAGAATACAGTGTAGAAGGAAAAAAATGCTTTTGTAACTGGGCAGGGAAGCAAGAGTTGAAGGAAGGAGAGGGAAATGGGGGGCAGGGAAGAATCAAGATATGTACAGGTACAAATTCCTTGTGATGAATGTGACCAATATGTATAAATATGTATTAATGAAAAAATAAACATTTTAAAAAATACAATAAAACTTTTTAAAATAATCTCATCTTTCATGAATGGAATTAACATGCAAAAAAACAACAGTAGAAGGTTTGCCTAATATTCAGGAAGAGGAAGGAAGGAGTACCACACCCAGCCTGGTTTCCCCCCTCTTTTTTTCTCTTGTCTTTTTGAGACAGGGTCTCATTAAGCAGTTCAGGTTGGCCTTGGGCTCGCTTTGTAACCCAGGCTGGTCTTGAACTTGCAAGGATCCTCCTACCTCAGGGTCCCACATGCTGAGATTACAGGAGTGCGTCACCAGGCCCGGCCCTTCCCGTTTTTAAGTATGCTGTTTTGTCTTCCTTTTGTGCGTGTGTATGCATGTGTGTGTGTGTTTTGTAAGTGAATCAAATACTTTATTTGAATATTTCTCAAAGGCACAGTGAAAACTGGAGTTAATTCTGGTTTGAATGTATACTACATTTTAATATTCAGAGATACATATCTAGCTGTATCTATAGTACCATACAATTAATGCTGTCCCTCAACATAGCAATTAGGGTGCTTTTAATTAACTATTATGATTAATTATTGTGGTACTGGGGATTAAATTTAGGGCCTTTACACTGAGCTACATCCCTGATCACCCCCTAAGTTGCCAAGGCTAGGCTTGAATTCATGATCCTCCTACCTGAGCCTCCCAGAGTGCTAGGATTAGAGGAATGTGCCCCTATATCCAGCTTAGGGTGCTTTTTGATTACACAAAATTTCAAAAATGCTAAAAATCTGAAAAAATACACACAGTAAACACCCAAAACCAATCATCTAGATTCTATACTTAACATGACATTTGGTTTATCATTCATTTGTTCATCTATTCATCCCTTTAAGTATCAATTTATCTTTTTTTCTGTATAAAAATAAGATACAAAAAAAAAAAAAGATACAAACATCAACAGTCTCTTTCCTTTTATCTTTTTTTTTTCCTGCAGTGCTAGAGACTGAACGTAGGGCCTCTAACATGCTAGGCAAGCACGCAGCCACATCCCCAGTCCTACCTGTTTGTCTACTATCTATTGTACCTCCAATCTGCCAACATCTCTCCACTGTTATAGCTCTCATCCTAGTCCATACTACCATCTTTTACAAGCCTCCCAACTTGTTTCTTTGCTTCTACTCTTGTCCCTACAAAAAAATGTATCAAAACCGGAAGGGTTGCAGCAGATACTCCGGGATGCCTATCAAACATCCACTCTTCTTGTCATCCTAAGTAGAAGATGATTCTATTCTACAAGGCAAGAAAACCAAAAGAATAAATTTCCTGGACTTAACAACTATAGGTGACCAATTCTGGCCAGTAATATGCTAATGAAAACGTCATGTCCTGAAAGGAAGGGAACTTGATTGGAGGCACAGCTTGCTTACTTCTCTTCTCTTCCTCTGCCCTTTACCTGGCTATGGTTACAGCAGCTCATTGTGGATCATAGAAGCCCTATCCATGATCTGATGATGACACAACAGTAATAGAAAGAGTCCTGAATCACCAAAAATTATGACACTCATTGTACACCATGGACTTCTTTTAACTGAGAGAAACAATGTTGACCTTTAAAGCCGGGCATGGTGGCTCACGCCTGTAATCCCAGCACTCGAGAGGCTGAGACAGGAGGATCATTGCAAGTTCGAGACCAGCCTGGGCTACAAAGTGAGCTCAAGGCCAGCCTGAACAGCACAGTGAGACCCTGTCTCAAAAAGACAAGGGCCAGGGATTTAGCTCAGTGGCCTAAATTACTGCCTGGCAAGCACAAGGTTGTGAATTCAATCCCTGGAGCCGCAAAAAAAAAACAAAAATTGACCTTTAAGCATTACAGTCAGTTTTCTGGGTTTGTTCAACCAAATCTAACTGAACAGTAATTTGGGAATTTTTTTGGCAGTACTGGGGATAGAACCCAGGGCCTCATGTGTGCCAGGCAAGTGCTCTACCACTGAGCCACATTGCCAGCCCTTTAAACAGTAACCTTTTAAAAACATAATGCAGGGCTGGGGATTTAGCTCAGCGGCATACACACATACATACATACACACATACATAGGCTGGAGATACAGTTCAGTGAAGAGGCTCTGGGTTCAATCCCTAGTAGTAAACAAATAAATAACTTGTTCTAACAATTTGAAAAATAATGTGGCAGCCAAGCGTGGTGGCACACACTTGTAATCCCAGCACTCGGGAGGCTGAGGCTAAAGGATCATTGCGAGTTTGAGACCAGCATGGGCTACAAAGTGAGCCCAAGGCTAGCCTGAACTGCGTATGAGACCCTGTCTTGAAAAGACAAAATAATAGTAATAATAATGTGGCCTTATCTCACAGAGTAGAAACTATGAGGTGTGCACCACCATGCCTGCAAATAACATTTCTAATCACAGATTTAAAATATTGGATACATGCTGGACATAGTGATGCACACCTGTAATTCCCGCAGTCAGGAGGCTAAGGCAAAAAGATCACCATGAGTTTGAGAGCAACCTGGGTTACATAGTGAGTT
Organism: Cuniculus paca; assembly: GCA_004365215.1. Classification (NCBI taxonomy): domain Eukaryota; kingdom Metazoa; phylum Chordata; class Mammalia; order Rodentia; family Cuniculidae; genus Cuniculus; species Cuniculus paca. The sequence continues at coordinate 8,369 of RJWT010047456.1, read as the reverse complement.
CAAGGCCAGCCTAAACAATACAGCAAGACCCTGTCTCAAAAAAATAAAAAATAGAAAAACAAAAAAATAAAGTATTGAGTACAAAAAACTACATAATTTATTCCATTTTAATAAAGTTCGAAACTAAGTGAAACAAATAATATGTTCTTTAGGGTAAAGCATATATGTAAACAACAAGAAATTACAAAAATGAAATGCCAATAGTAGTTACCATTAAGGACACTGACTCTTAACCAGGGGTGATTTTGCCTTGCAGAAGATCTGGTAGTATCTGGAAATGTTTCCGGAGGTCATGACTTACTCGCAAGTTGAGGATTAGATAATGAAATTAGCATCTAGTGAGTAAAGGCCAGGGATGCTGCTTAATATCTCACAAGGCACCACACAACCCTCCACAATGTTACTGTCATTTTGGGCCAGGTAATTCTTTGTTCTAGAAGTCGGTCTTGCACATGTAGCATATTCAGCAGCAACCTCACTGGGTGTCACTGGCACAATCTGTTGGTTGTGGTAACCAAAACTGTCTTGACATTGCCAAAAGACTTCCAAGGAGCCGACAGCACCCCTAGTTAAGAACCACTCCTCTAAGGGGAGGCAGGGAGATAAGAACAAGAAAAGCAGACAGTTCCACTAGCATGAGTAATATTCACAGCTGCTCAATTTGGATTCTCCCAACAGCAACAGAGCCAAAGATGGGCTTCACAAAGGTCTCTCTTTGTGTTTATAATACAACCCTGCACTGAGTTTAACTTTCACTATGTATCAGTGCACACAGCATAGCTCAAGCTAGACACTGTACTCTGTGTTGAGTATTGAACAGATGTATTTGGAAAAAGAAAACAAAAATCAATCCCAACGTGGAGAGATCCAAATATAAAACATCAGATTTGCAGAAAACTTTTGATTCTAGTTCCACCTGGCAAATAGTAGTAATCATGACATTTTCATTTGTTTTGTGTTGCTTCAATTTCAAGATTTGGTAAACCAAACTAAAAAAAAAAAAATTATAAATCTCACCCTGGTGTCTTCACTGATATAGCCACACATGACCTTCTCATTCTTGACCCACAGCTCACCAGCCTGTGCCCTGAAAGAATACACACACATACACAAATTACTATAATCTTTATATTAATCCTACTTTAGGTGATTCGTGCGACTCATATTTATATCAGAATAACCTGACTGGCTATAGATTTCTAGGGGGAGCTTCATGAATACATCTAAGCAAGTAAATTCTCATCATATACTGCATATGCACAATAGGAGTTCATAATAAGGTATCCCAAATATACAAGGCTAAGGAAGAGAGAGCTTCAAGGAATCCGTAACTCTGAAATAATATGCAAAATTATCTGGGCAGTGAATCTAATAGATCTAAAGATCCATGTCACATAAAAATTTAAGCAGTGATGAACAATTTTGCTAATCATAGCTTTGATACACTGAGTCTCAACAGAGACAAAAATTTATCTTAATACCAAGATTTGAACATAAACAGAAGGCATGAAGGGACAGGGTTCATATTCAACAGAGGTCAGTCTGCCGAACAATTTTAACGGCAACTTGGTATTCTGAAACTCTTTTGAGGGTGTGAAGTAGAAAGTACGGTACAAAGAACATGGTTTTTAGAGCTCAACAACCTGAGAAGAAACTAGTTGAGGCAAATCCCACCCCTGAGTATCACTAGTTGAATGGCCATGGGGAAATAACTGTGGAAGGATGGGTGTCTTTACTTTTTAAAAGGAGAAAATGATATCTACTGTACAGAGATTCTTTGAGAATCAAACTGTTTTTCAGGCTTCCAATCTCCATTTTCACTGAGAGATGCCTCCTGATATTTGTGTCCAATTACATTGTGAATGGACAAGAATTGCTAGCCTGACCAGAGAACAGACTGTTTATTAACATTACACATTAATGTGATCCAAAAATCCAAAAACTGATTTTGTTGTTGCTGCTGCTCTGGTGCTAGAGATTAAACGCAGGAACTCATGCTAAGCACATGCTCTATTACTAAGCTATACTCCCAACACTTCAACATTTTTTGAGCACCAACATGATCCAAGTGGAAAATTGCAGATAACCTCATGTGATGGGCTTCAGTCAAAACATAGACATACTACACATATATATAAAATTAATTTCAGGCTATGTGTATAAAGTACATATGAAACATAACTAAATTTCATATGTGTATACTTGAATCCTATCTCCAAGACATCTCATTATATATATCCAACTATTCCAAGGCCTAAAAAATAAAAAATTGAAATGTGAAATATTTCTGGTCTCCACCTTCTTTTGTTTTTTGTTTCTGAGACAGGGGGTCTTGCTAAGTGCTTCAGGCTTGCCTTGAACTCACAGTGATCCTTCTGTTCAGCTGCTGAGATTACAGGCTTGACTGACCACACCAGGCTCCGCAGCATTTTTTTTACCACCAGAATTTTAGATTATGGATACTCAACCTTTAAAATCAGGTTTTCAATGTTCCCACTGACTATGAATACTAGCACCAGGAAGCGCTCCAAACATAAGCTACTTAACACATTAATGCACTAACTCACCAACTTCTCCTAGAATGCATGTGTAAAGTGGTGTTAACAAAACTTGGGCTTAGACTCCTAAACCTCCTTGTTTACGTTTAGACCATAATTCTACATCTCAGTTCTGGTTTGTTTGTTTATTTGTTTGAGACAGGGTCTGGCCTCAAACTTTCAGCAATTCTCCTGCCTCAGTCTCCCAAGGGCTGGGATTACAAGTGTGTGCCACCATGCCTGGGTGCACCTCAGTTTTTAAATATCAGTAGATGTGTTTTCTTTTGAGATGTGTTGCCCCATCCCTTTTCTAGAACCCTTCATGATTCTGTCTCAAAATGTAAAAGGGCTAGGAATATAGCTCAGTGGTACAGCACTTACCTAGTATGCACAAGGCCCTGGGTTCAATACTCTAAAAAGGATGACAGGGAGGCTTTTTAACTTTTTACTGAGATACTGGGGGCTGAAGAACAAGAGACTGAATCCACAACCGTCACACTAAGTTAGATCCCCAGGACTTTTAATTTTTACTTGTTTATGTGTCTACGTATGTGTCTGTGTCTGTTTGTGATAGGGTCTAAGCTGCACAGACTAGGCTCAAACTTGCAGTCCTCTTGCCTCAATCTCCCAGAGGGCTAGGATTGCATGTATGTGTCATGATGCCCAGCTAGAAATAATTTCAACAGATCAAGAGCAGAAGAAGACAGACACTGTGGCACATGCCTATAATCCCGGCACTCTGGGAGGCCAAGGTAGGAGCAAGACTCTGTCTCAAAATAAAAAGATCTGAGAATGTAGTTTCCTGAAAATGCCTTGTTTGCCAGGCATGATGGTGCACTCCTAGAAACCCAGTACTCAGGAGGCTAAGGCAGGAGGATCGCCATGAGCTCAAGGTCAGCCTTGGCTATACAAGTACAAGAAGTTCAAGGCCAACCTGCGTTACATAGTGAGACCCTGACTCAAAAAAAAAAAAAAAGTTCATTGGAAATTTTCTTATAGTTGTATAATATAGGAGTCTACACCTCTTGTATCACAGAATACTAAGTGACTGCAACAACTTCTCCCATTAATCTAAAAACTACTACCAAACATTTTGGTTTTTCTTTGTGCTACAATAATCTACAGTGTTTTTGGTTTTAGTTTTGGTTTTTTTGAGACAGTGTCCTGCTATATAGTTCAGAACTGAATTGTATATAGTTCATGGCCTTGAACTCACTATGTACCCCAGGCTGGCCTCAAACTCACAGCAATCCTGGGTCAACAATATAATGTTTTGGAGGCTGGGCATGGTGGCTCACACCTTTAATCCCAGCACTCGGGAGGCTGAGACAGGCGGATTGTTGTGAGTTCGAGACCAGCCTGGGCTACAAAGTGAGCTCAAGGCCAGCCTGAACGGCATAGTGAGACCCTGTCTCAAAAAACACCAGGGCCGGAGACCTAGCTCAGCGGCCTAAGCGCCTGCCCGGCAAGCGCAAGGTCGTGAGTTCAATCCCCGGTGCCACAAAAAAAAAAAAAATGTTTTAAGTTCTTATATATTTTATTATATAGATACCCATGCCTCAAATGTCTTATGGAGCCCAGTCCCTGCACTAGCTTTTACTTCTATTTACTAGTTGGTAAGTCCACAGTGATATATTACTTACCTAATACCAGCAAATTCCACCTTCTGGGTGATATAGGCACATGTGCTGACCTAAGGGAAGAGATACATAGATTCGAAGCCATGAAAAGTCACAAACAAGCTCTTTTGGCTTTCCAATTTCTTCTAACAACCAATATTCAATCAGCACGGAAGTAATAGCCTCACCCCAAAAGAAATCTTGTTGGGGTAGGTGTAAGTTTATTCGTTCAACTGTAGTACAGTTCATTTCTGACATTTTTTTCTTTCTCTTGAGAGAAGGTCTTGCTGTGTTGTCCAGGTTGGTCACTAACTTCTGGCTCAAACAATCTTTCTGCTCTTAGCCTTCCAGGAAGCCAGGAATACAGCAGTGCACCATTATACCAACTTTTTTTTTCTTTTTTTGGGGGTGCTAGAGATTGAATTCAGGGGCCTCAAGCATGCTAGGCCAACACTTTACCACTGAGCAGCACTATACCCTAAGCAAATATTTTTTTCCAAAAATATGCACTATGTGCAAATTATACTTTATAATTTGTTTCATAATATGCAAAACTCCTCAATAAGGAGTTTGCAGTACCACCTCACATTTCTGATAAACTAAACAGAAAATGTTCATTAAAAAAATATGTTTTGAGGGTTGGGGATTTAGGTCGGTGGTATAAGTGGCCTGCCTGGCAAGCATGAAGTCGTGAGTTCAATCCCCAGTACAAAAAAAAAAAAAAAGTTTTGAAATTGTTTTATTTTTTTCTCTTTAAAATAAAATAGAGCCAGGCCTGGTGGCTCACACCTGTAATCCCAGCACTCGGGAGGCTGAGACAGGCAGATCGTTGTGAGTTCGAGACCAGCCTGGGCTACAAAGTGAGCTCAAGGCCAGCCTGAACAGCATAGTGAGACCCTGTCTCAAAAAGACAAGGACCAGGGATTTAGCTCAGTGGTCTAAGCACCTGCCTGGCAAGTGCAAGGTTGTGAGTTCGATCCCCGGTGCTACAAAAAAAATAAATAAGTAAAATAAAATTTGATTTGAAAAGGAAATTAGATTTGACATGGGAAAAAAAAATATGTATATATGGATAAGGTTAGGGTTACAGCTCAGTGATAGAGCACTTGCCTGGAGTACACAAGGACCTGGATTTGATCCCCAGCACCAAAAAACAAAAAAAAGTAAGGAAAACAGAAACAAATTACAGCAAAAAGCAGTCTCACCCAGAAGCTACAAGATCTGGGTTCTAGCCCAGTGTCACCTGCCTGCCAGCTACCTAGCCTTAGGCAATCCCTTTTCAATCTGCTTTCATATCTATAAATTGGGGACAAAAATACTACCCCATTAGGAGGAGCTATGAGGTACAAATGACATCAAATGACAATCTGAAAGCTAAAGTTCCAATTAGAAAGTAATAGTATAATTTCCCATTTGAACCTAAAATGTAGGATAAATATCTATAAAATAAACAAAAACAAAGCTCAAGAACAACTGGGAGGTCCAAGGATCTAGATCAGCAGCAGATCGCCTGCCTGGCAAGCACAAGGTCCTGAGTTCGATTTCCGGTTCCAAAAAACAAAAATAGTAATAAAGAACAATTGGGAAAAGGATGGAAGAGGACACAATAAGATATTTATAATAATAGTCTACAGGGGGAGGGAGGAAGGGGAAGGGAATGTAAAAAGAATTAAGATGTGTCAGTCACATACATGTAGCAACTACCCAGAATGAATGTATTCATTATCTACTGCAAATGTACTAATTAAAAAAAAATAAAATAAAATATTCAGTGAAAGCCATTGAAAAATTTTTTAAGACTTGCCTACAGATGCTGGATTCAGAAATGATTTTACACTCTTCACATTACTATATCTTATAAGCTTCTTGATGATAAACAGATTCATATAATGGAAAAAGTAACGAAGTTTGTTTTTTTAATTATGTCTTACCAAACTTTTCTTTAATCGCCACATATCCCCACGGCCGATATATTGATCCTTAAAAGTTAGTTCCACTAGGTCAAGGGTCACATCCTAAAAGAGAAAATCAAATACATCTCTCTACATTACTCTACCCTACTCTATAGCCATAAGATGATGTCTACCCAACATAGAAAAAAAATAAACTGCCTGCAAAACAACTACTGGAATTGCCAAGTATGATGATGCATGCCAATAATCCCGGCACTCTGGGAGGCTAAGGTAACAACACCACAAGTTCAAGCCTCACCTGGGCAATTTAGAGAGACTGTGTAGGGGCTCGGGATGTAGCTCAGCGGCACAAGTGCCTGCCTAGTACCCCAGTACCCAAAAAAAAAAAGAGAGAGACCATGTCTCAAAATAAACAATTTTTTTAAAAAGCTCTGAGGATGTAGTTCAGTGTAAAGGCCCTGGGTTTAATGCCCATTTGCTTAGGAAAAAAAATACTAAATTACTAGAAGACCATTCTATTCCAGAACTTTTTTTTTCAATACCAGAATCTTAACAAACAAAATTTTATCCTCCCAAAGGTAGCTTAAAAGCTCAACATGGTGGCCTGCAATCCTAGCACTCAGCAACCTGAAGCAAAAGGATTGAGAGTTTGAAGCCAGCCTGAACTACAGATCAAGTTCAAGGCTACCTGGACTACATAACAAAACAACATCTTGAAACAAAACAAAAACCAACCAAAGGCTTGCAAGTAAGGGTGGGAAGTCTACAAAAGATCCCACAGCAGTTGTATCAAATTCAACACAAAAATCAGAGTACTGCCAGGTGTGATGGTGCACTCCTGTAATCGCAGCCTTTAGTAGGCTGAAGCAGAAGGATCACCATGAGTTCAAGGCCAGCTTAAACTATATAGCAAGACACTGTCTCAAAAAAAAAAAAAACAGAGTACTAATACTGTGTTTCTGTGATTTAGCATTTGTTCGGCAGGCAGTGGGTAGGGGGCGCTCTGTAAGTTGCCAAGCTCACCTTAAAACTCCTAGGCTCAGCTGGCCATGGTGGTTCATGCCTGTAAACCCAGCACTCTGGGGCTGAGGCAGGAGGATCACCATGAGTTCAAGGCCAATCTGGGCTACACAGTGAATTCAAGGCCAGCACACACTGCAAAATGAGAGATCCTATTTCTTTTTTTTTTTTTTTTTTTGGTACTGGGGATCAAACTCACAACCTTGTGCTTGCCAGACAGGCGCTTATGCCACTGACCTATATCCCCAGCCCTAGAAAGATCCTATTTCAAAAAACAAACAAAAACAAAAAATTCCTAGGCTCAAGCCATTCTCCTGCCTCAGTCTCTTAAGCAGTTGGGAGTACAGTACAACATAACACTGTGCCTTATCTTGGTCTTGACTGAGCAGTGTATTTTACTTCCTAAGAAAACATCAATAGTACCTTCTAGACAACAATTTTTACCTTTATAGTACACTAAATGAAGAAAAAAGAGAATATGTAAAGAAATTTTAGTATTTTAATTGAAAAGTATACGTATGGTTTCATATTCAGAATCTTATTAGGACAAATTAATAACAAAAGGGAGGGGAATTAACATACCACCTATAATGTAAATGATCTATATGAGACCATTATTTAATAGTTTAACACTATGCTTAAATAACTCATTATTTCTTCAGTGACTTGCCCTTATGGAGGATGCTTACCATTCCAAATAAATATTCAAATCCAGAAGAAAGACATACCTTAGGGTCTACAACATTCACATAGACATCTTGGTAAGGCCTTAGCCGGAACACTTGAGTCACAGTCTGGTCCACACTGATAGTTTCTGAAACAGAGAAAAAAAATGTGAATCAGATAATTCATTTTTAAAAAACAACTAAGCTGACATGCAGGTGCATGTCTGTAATCGCAGAAGTCTGGGTAGCTGAGGCAGGAGAATCACAAGTTTGAGCCTAGACTGGGCAATTTAGTGACTTGGCAAGATACTATCTCAAAATAAAAAATAAAAAGGGCTGGGGATGTATCTCAGTGTGAAGGCCCTGTGTTCAATTCACAGTACTGCTAGAAAAAGAAAAACAAGAAAAAAGTAAGTGAATACGTTCGAAACTATAAAAATGCAGACATTAAATAAGCAAAACAACTGATCATTTGCCATGGGAAAGACATGTTCTTTTTCTTCCAAGAGCTTAAAATTTAAATAGTTTTCTGCTCAGCAGCCTAAGCACCTGCCTGGCAAGCACGAGATTGGGAGTTCAATCCCCGGTGCTGCAAAAAATAAATAAATAAATAAA
>RJWT010047455.1:0-11292 GCA_004365215.1 Cuniculus paca | reverse complement strand
AAATAAATAAATAAATAAATAAATAAAATATCATTGTATTAAATTAATTGGTAAAATATACTTATTAAAAGCTCTATCCCAGAGCTGCAATCCCTTGTTTCTCAGTTTTGGCCATTTGTTCCTTGGTACAGTTCATCTCAATATTAAAATGAACTTATGGCCTCATTTCTCCTGGTGACAAAGAAAATATTCAAGGGCTCAGAACACAGTGAAATGTGCATATCCAAATAACCAGAATATAATTAGAAAATTTTCTGGTTTTTATGTTAATAATGATTAAAAGTCTAAATGGTTACTTTTAAAAACATGGTTTTATAACTCCTCTCACATTCAGTATTACCTGAAATAATTTATTGGAAGCCAAGGGAAACTCAGTTATTTTCTAAATAGGAAAAATACACAGAAAGGATGTTTGTTTGTTTTGAGCTCATTCTCAAGAAAAGAAATAAGTAGAGTAGGTTAGATTATTGAAAGGAATCAATGATAAATCTCCACCATTTAATTCGTACACACTTGAGAATATCTGTACCTTAAAAATATTTTAGACCGCAAAATCTGTCACTGGAAAATATTATGACACATATGAATTCAGTAGATATTTTGCTACATGAAATTATACTTCATATATTGACAGAATTCTTTAGAGTCCCATGAAAAGACTGCACATATCAATAGCTAAATTAGAAGCAGTTTCTGAAATAGTCAGTGAGTGGAAACTACAGAAAGATCTTCCTATGCATTGTGATGCTGTGTTACATGTTGAGAATATGGGGTGGGAGGACAGTTAGTAGCATTTATTAACTGCCAGGCTTTATTGACCTATCAGGCTGTGGGATGATGATAGGCAATTCATGAATACTGTTTCATTTATTTTCAAATAATTTCTCAGTAATTCATTATTAACATCATTTTATAAATTAGATTAGGTCTATAGTGTAAAGAATATGAAGAGGTTTATAATAATAGCAATGAATAACTTTGAAGGTGTGGACATAGTATGTGGTCTCATTTGCTCATATGTTCAGTAAGCATGTATGAGTCCTTACTATGGATCTAGCTCTCTACTATCATTCCTTGAGGACTCTTATAATAACAATAATAAAAAGAATTCCAATTAAACAAGTAGGAACAGACACAAGCATTATTTCTGACTCAAACATAAGCTTACAAAAGAGTAGAAGAAAGGATCAATGATGTCAGATTAACAATAAAAAAATGTTGGAACCTGGAGAAATTAGGGATAGCTGATTTGAGTTCCTGGTAGTTTTAGTCAACTATGTTTATAACTGTTACCAATGTCCTACACACTTAAATTCTTCATTTTGGAAACTTTATCTAGCATTTCTGTGACAATATCTTTTTCTTTTAAGAAGTTGAATCTCCCAAAATTATGCTATAATTATTTCATCTTGTTTTCACTATTTTCTTTCCATTTTCTAAACTACTTCCTTAACTTTACCTTCAGAGTTAAAATTGTTTTGTTGTTGCTGTTTGATAGATTAGGATTTGTTTATTGTCTTTAGAAAGTTCCTTTTCTAATTTCCAAGAATTTTTGTTGATTACTGAACATTCTTTATGTAAAATAATGTTGTATTATCTTATAATAAATTCAATACTTTGTGTTGTCTTTCTGAAGACTTTGCTATAGAGTCACACTTAATAGATTTGCATAGTCAAAGCATTTATCAATTAATTAACAAAATTTCTTCTTTCCTACTCTTTATTTTCATAATTACAAAATGTAGAGCCTACATTTATTTCACTTTCCATTATTGTTCTAATGAAATACTATCATGCTTTTCTTACCTTAAATTTTAAGTCTATTATAATCCCTGGGACTCAACCTAAAAATACAGCAGAAATAAATCTTTACATATTTGGGAGAAAACATGACACCTTACCATGTAGACAGCTCTTGCTTTAAAACCTGGGAATATAGCTCAGCAATGGAACACTTGCAGAGCATGCACAAAGACCCCAGCATGGCAAAAACAAACAAACAAATAAATAAAAGGCAAGTGGAGAGGAAAACCATGGGTAGCATAGTCAAAAATTCCCCAATGGAGTTAATGCATTCTCCTCATTATGACTACCTGAGCAGAGTTTTTATTATGTGCCACACAGTGTGCTGAGTGCTTTGCTCTTACTATCCCATTTAAGCGTGATTATAAACCATTAGTGTAACAATTATCATTTACAGATGAGGAAACTGAGGCATAATAAGGATAAATAATAATTTGCAGTATCCCCAGGGGAATAAATAACAAAGCCCACTTTCAATCATATTTCTAAGTTAGTTAAGAGGCAGCATTTTTAATAGCCTAAATTGTAATTCTTCCTCTTTCTCTTGTCAGAGAGTAAAACAAAGCAAGACTGAAACCATGGTAAGCTTTTCTCACTACTGTTTCCTAAAAAACAAAACAAAACAAAACCCAAACTCATGTCCTGAAAATAGTCTTGGGAAACAGAATCAAAAAGATGAAATGTGTACCTTTTCAAATGGAACAGGGATAATAATCAGTGGGACAATATAAGAACTTATTAGCTCTTAATGAGAAACTCTGATTTATTGGTAATGAAGGTTGGCCTCAGTATGTCCAGTGTCTTCTAAGGTGCAAATGATCTCAAATGGCAGTTGAACCTGATAAAAATTAAGTTAGAATGGACACAGAGATCTGCATAAAAAGAAAACTGTATATTACAAATGTTGATTCCAAAATAGTAAATAAGACAGTTTTTCAATGATGTGATACATTACCTTTATGAAGGATATCTCAAAAACAATATATGAAAATTAGCTTTCATTTTATTTTTTCTTTATGCAGAGTAGTTGAGAGTTTTTTAAAGTTATTCTTATAAATAGGAAATGCAATGAAAACTAAGGCCAAATAACTTCAGTAGACTCAGAAATAAAAGAAGGCAAAAGAAACAATGTTTTCATGCTTTTTTTAGTTTATGGATACAACATGGTATTGATGAAAAACTGAAAGTTAACAGTTAATTAGAAAACTTGCTCTTGTCTACAGCTCATTTTGAGAGATGAAACAATTTAACTACAAATCTAAAAATTTTAAAAGTAAGTTTACTATAATTCTGAAATTCTTTCTAGTAGCTTTAAAGTTTTGTTCTCACCTACATTTCAGTAGCACAAAATGATTCATTATTATTAATGATAAATCTTAGTAAACAATACTATGGGAGCTTATGTTTGAGTATTTACTTCTAAATTTAGTTATTTCCATACACAGCCTATGCAAGTCCTGATTCTAATGTTTCCTCAAAATTTATACCTCTTAGTTACTTTTTCACATACGTAGAGATGGATAGAGAGATGAATGGATAGATATTCATTTTATCTGTATGACACATGGAAAATTATTCATTTATGTATAACTTGTGATTTCCAAATAATGAAGGATATTCAGAATATTAGTGTTTACAGGTTTTCTTTGTTTTACAGCATTTTCCTCTAAAATACCGGAAATAGCTATCTTTACACTAGAAAAGGAAAATTCTAAGATGGTAAAATTAAATAGAGTGCTGAATGTTTACCTGGCTCATCTGGAACTTCAATATGTTACTTTAAGCAAGATATTGAATATCTCTGTCTCAATTTTGTCATTAGCAAATGAGAAGTATAACAGCAATTTTACAAATTGTTTTCTACTTTACTGAGATAAAATAACCAGAATGGTTCTTGATACACAGGATGCACAGAGAAAGCAATAGCTGTGTCCTGCAGAGCCTGCTGGTGTGGCAGATAACCTTGGAAAGTCATAACTGGCCACTCACATGTGAGATAGCACACATTCTGAAGGAAAAGTGCTTAGACTTAAATATGCCTTGAAGTGAAACTTTAAGTCCATTTAGCCTTTTGGTGCTCCAGTATAGTAAAAGAAGGTAATAATAATGCAAGCTTCATAAAATTTTTCAGGGAATTAAATGAGTCAATATTATAATAGTAAAGCTCTTAGAACAGAGTATGTTATAAACACTTGGAAGTGGTTACTAAATAAAATTACTATTTTTCTGGCTACTGTACACTTTTAACGATGTTTGAAGTTTCCAATTATATCAAAAGTTTCTTCACATTTTAAACTTTTAAATAACTTTACATTATTCATGATAGTAGTTTTCAAACATTTTAATTTTAGAATTCCTTTGAACTCTTAAAATTATTGGAAATCTCAAACAGCTTTTTAATGTGGATAATATCTATTGAGATTTTCTGAATTTGACATTTAAACAGATAATTTGAGATTTTTATTTATTAATTAATTGGGGAAAGGGCAATAAGCTCAAAACATATTATCATAAACAACATATTTTTCTCATAAAGAAATACATTTTCACTGGCTCTGATGGCTCCTGCCTATAACTGCAGCATTCTGGATGACCAAAATAGAAGGTTCCCAAATTGAAACCCAGCCTGGGCAACTTAGTAATTTAGCAAAATCCTGTCTCAAAGTTTAAAATCAAGAAAGGGTCATGAATGTGGCTCAGTGGGAAAACTCTGGGTTTAATCCTCAGGACAAGAAAAAAGAAAAAGAAAGCGAAATAATGGGGCTGGGGATGGGAGGAGATAGAAGAGGGGGAGGGAGAAGAGGGAAGGGAAAATAGGAAAAAGAGAAGAAAAAAAAACTTTCAAAAAATTATGAGAAGTGGACAATATTCACTTTACAAACTCTCTTATGTTTGGCCTGTTAGAAAACAGAATCTCAAATCTGCATCATCATCTGCTCATTCATAATGTTTAAGTATGTAAGTAAAGGCTAGCCCCACACTGATATTTTTTTTAAAATGGAAGGATATTTTAATACCTTTTCAGATAATTCTGAATGTTCTTTAATACCAAAGCTGATAGCATTAGCATTATCAGTTTAAGAATTGTTTCTTAAAGGTGAGTTACAATGTGTATTTTGAAACCATGTATTGTGCTTTTATGTTAAAATAGATTGACCTTTCCTGCATTTTAAATATAAGTTTTATGAATGCAAGATTTTATGATATCTTGCATTAATTATTTGGAAAATACTGGATGGATGGCTTGTGTGGATTTTCCAGTGATGCATTTCATTATGTAGAATTAAAAAACAGTCATTGTTATCACCCCTCTCAAATTGGGAAATCATTTAGTGTACAGGAGATGATACTTATTTTCAAATATTCTGATTTTCACTTGAAATCTCAAATTTTGTCACTGACAAAAAATCCTACCAGTTGTTTTCCTTGAAATAAATTTTCCTTGAAGGTTCACTTCATTCATTTCAGAACAAATCTCCACCAAGTCAGAAAAATTGTATTTTGTCTCTGAATGTGTTTTTCTGAGTAAAAATTATGTCCAATAGTAAAGCAACTAGGTCAACTTGCAGCTCAAATTATCTCAGGAGTATTCTTCCAGGTACAAAGTTACAAATAGGGAGGACAAATTATGATCTACTATTTTAACATATGGTAATATTAACAATAGTGTTCAATGTGTCAAACAATTTTACATTTCTGCTAGTAATATAGGAAATATCAAAATTATTTCCAACATATATCATGTCTTTTTATAGTCATCCTTGAAACTGTGAAGCAGTGTGCTGTGGTTGCATTTCCCTAATGACTAACAATGTCAAACATTTTTTCAAAAGATTTTTGGTCATTTTCCTGACTTCCTTGGAAAACATATCTACTAAAATTCTTTGTCCAATTTCTAATTGAATTATTTGTCATTTTGCTATTGAGTCTTAAGTGTACTACACATATTCTAAGTACTAAGCCGTTATCAGATACATGATTTGGAAATATTTTCTCCTAATCTGTGTGATTCATTACATTTTTTTCATGGTATTTCTGAAGCATAAAAGTTTTTGTTTTGAATAATCTCCATAGATCTAATTTTACTTTTGTTAGTTATAATTCTATTGTTTGGGAAGCCAGTGCTTAATCCAAAAACACAAAGATTTATTCTTAAACCTTCTGTCCTATGTTTTTTGCTTTTACATTTAAGCTATTAATCTATTTTGAGTTAATTTGTACTTATTATATGAAGGAATGATCCAACTCTTTCATATGTGAATATCCAGTTTCCCCAATACTTTTTATTGAAAAATTACTATTTCTCCATTGAGTGTTTTTCTGGCCTTATTAAAAAGTACTACAAAAGTCAGAGATGGACATAAAGGTTTCTTGATGGAATTTCAACTATTGTGATTAAAACCTTGGGTGAATGCTTAAATTTTTAAAAAGAATTATCACAATAAAGGACTCACTACAATGAATTCAACTCAAAATATCTATCTTCTCTTTGAACACACTTAACCCATTGTTCTTTCCACTTTCTGAAGCAGTTATGGAAATCTTTTGTGAATTTCTTTATTCGAACTGTCCTGGCTGCTTCCATGTCTTGAGTTACTCAAAATGTGTTTACCTTTCACTTTGACTTTGGGGAAGAGCCAGAGATTACATAGTGCCAGATTCAGTAAATAAGGTAGATGAGGACTGTGTGTTTTACAACACCTTGTAAAGACACTCTTGAAAGAAGACTTCTAGAACTTTTTGAAAATTAGCAAGAATGATGGGCTAAGTGAGTTTCAAAAGAGGAGAATAAATGACGATGTGTGTTTTACCACAATACATTTTTAATTTATATATTCATCATGTATTTTGGTCATCTCATGTATATGTTTATCTTTATGCTACACTGTGCTGGCTACTGTACATATGTTCTGTTCTGTACTGGTTACTACAGCTTTGCAGTAAATATTGAAAGTAGTAAGTGTGAGAATATCAACTCTACTTTTGCTTTTCAAGGCTGCTTTGGCTATTTGGTACCTTGGATATCCATGTGAATTTTATGATTAATGGTATCAACTTACACAACATAAACATGAGTTGAGGCTTTCATAGGGATTGCATTGAATCTGCAGGACAATTTTTTGAATGTTCTTAACAATGTTAAGTTTTCTGGTCCATGAACATAGGATAGCTTTCTATTTATTTTGTTCTTTAATTTCTTTCAATAGTGTTTTATTGTTCTCAGTACATAAACTACATTTTTTTCAGTACTGAGAAGTGAACCTAGAGCCTCTTACATGCTATAACAAGCTATAGTCTCAGATATTTTTAGATCTCATGTTGAGACGGAGCCTTGCTAAAATGTCCAGGTTGACCATGAACTGCTTGACCCTGCTTTCCAAGGTGCTAAGATTCTATGACTGTGCTATAATGCCTAACAGTTTTATGCTTCTTTTAAGTTTATTCCTTAGTGTTTTATTTTTCTGGATGCTATTCTAAATGGAATTGTTTTCTTAACCTAATTTCTGGATTGTTCATTGCTAGTGTATAGAAACATAATTGAGTTTGGTATATTGATATTCTACCCTGCACACTTGCTTAACTTATTTACTAGCTCTAATAGTTCTTATATGGATTCCTTAGGGTTTTTGATGTACGAGATCGTGTCATCTGCAAATAAAGATGGTTTTATTTCTGTTCCAATCTGTATTCGTTTTATTTCTCTTTCTTGTCTAATTGCCCTGTCTAGAACCTCCAATACAATGTTGTGTAAAGTGGTGAGAGCAGATATTTCTGACGCCTGAGTTTAGAGGAAAATTATTGTCAGTCTGTCAATATTAAGCATGAAGTTTATTCACATTCTATCTGAATGGCCAATGTAAGTAACAGTGAAAAGGCTAGAGGAGATCCTGGTGTTATTGTAACGTTAGCATTTATCTCATAGAATGCCTAAAGTATCTTGAGGATCCACATAGTTTCACCTACCTCACATTGAGAATCCCTGATTTAGGACAATAGAATGGAAATTAAAAATTTTTTCACCTATCCTGTGTCCAGTCATAGCCTTTACAACAAACATATGTGTGATTCATCTTGCACGATAGTCCACCCAGTAACACGTATTTGACTATTCAACACCATAATTTTGCATATATTTAATCTATGATGTTAATTCTGATGAATGCTACTTAGAATTTTTTGTTAGTCTTACACTGCTATTCCATGAAATCTTAATCTCTTGCCCATTCTCAGAACACAATTGTCTATTTTAGGCTTCCTTACTTTGTCATTCTAAGGATCTCAGATTTTCAACCTTATAGCACCTCGAGTCCCATATGTGATCCATTTAGCCCAGACTGCTAGTACCCTCTTAAGCTCTTAGAAAAATTTCCACATTAAAATATAAGACATTTGATGTACATCTAACACCACATTCCAAATTAAATGTGAAATAGAGTAAAAAAATGTTAAAAATCAAAACCCAAATCATTAAATTCAACCATGAGAGTATCCCTTTATAATTTTGGTATGGGTAGGCTTATTAATAATTGAAAACTCATAAGTTTATACAATATAAGAATAGTAAATTTTATATCAAAAAATCAATTTTTGCCAGGCCTGGTCGCACATGCCTATAATCCCAGCACTCGGGAGGCTGAGACAAGAGGATCGTTGTGAGTTCGAGACCAGCCTGGGATACAAAGTGAGCTCAAGACCAGTCTGAATGGCATAGCGAGACCCTGTCTCAGAAAGACAAGGGCCTAAGTGCCTGCCTGGCAAGTGCAAGGTCATAAATTCAATCCCCAGTGCTGCAAAGAAAAAATAAGTTAAAATATTATAAAAATCTAACAAATTGGGAAATACATCTCATAAATATGACATTTTAATTTACATTTCTTAATAACTAATAATGTCAAGCATTTTTTTGTCCTTAAATTTCCTTCCATATATTCTTTTGTACAAATTCTGCTCAAACATTTTGCTATTCTTTTCCAAGGCAGGAAAGAATTGGGCTTTACCAGCTTATCAGTGAGTTATAAATGTTATTGATGTATTCTAGATGCATATTCTTTGCCAACTTCATGTTTTGATTCTTTATCAGTCAATGTGTCTTTTCATTTTCATTACAGTATGTTTTGAAAAGCAAACATGATGTTGTAATCAAGGTTATTTATTATTTAATTTCATACTTAATAATTTTTTATATTTAAAACATTAATTACACTCATCTTTAGACTCAAATACACTAAGATCTACTCTTACATATTTTTCTAGAAGGTTATAGTTTCCAAATTTAAATTTTATTCTTTGATCCATTTCAGTTAATTTTCATAAGCAATATGAAGTAAAAGTTGTCCTTATGTTTTGAAGAGGACTTTCTAGTGATTTTAGTCAAATTGGTTTAAAAAATAAAAAGTATCTTTTCTCTCATTGCAATGCCTTC
This sequence comes from Cuniculus paca, assembly GCA_004365215.1. Taxonomy (NCBI): domain Eukaryota; kingdom Metazoa; phylum Chordata; class Mammalia; order Rodentia; family Cuniculidae; genus Cuniculus; species Cuniculus paca. The sequence goes on along the minus strand of RJWT010047455.1, from coordinate 2,066 downwards.
ACATCTTTATTGAAATACAACTGACTATATGCTGACTATATACATCTGATTATATGTCTAGGTTTTTTTCCTGGGGTCTATTTTATCTACTAATCTAATTTTCTATTTTATACAAATACCTCACTGTCTTGATTGATGTAGGAAATAGGAAGAAAGGAAGGAAAAAAAGGAGAAAAGGAAGACACACATAGTAGAAGAAGAAAAGTAGTTTCCTCTTCAATGTAGTTATTCAAGAAAATAGAATCATCAAGGAATTGGAGGAACAGTTTGTTATGAATAGATTGCTATTTAATAGATAGCAATCAATAGATTGCTAGTTTAGAAATTATAAAAGAAATTAAAATGATTATGAACAAATGGAAATTTTAATGGAAAACACATTTTCAACTAGAAATATAGGATAATCTGGATCTATTTACCTTTTAAAATATATTTGATGAAAATCACATAGTACATAATTAAATCTCTAATTCTGCTTTCCAACTTAAGCTTTTCCAGGTAATAAAATACAAAGCTAATGAAGAATTTTTTAATTATAGACTCCTTGAGGAAAAAGATACCATCTTTCATTGTTTGATCAACACATACTGGGGTGCTTGAAGCACTCAATGACAATATGCATAGATAGGCAAGTAGATGTGTCAGGAAACTGAAATAAAATAGCCAGATCATTTGAAATATGGACCAGAGTACCCAGAAAAACATTCATTCCTACTTCTGATAGTCTAGTGTGGTGGCACACACCTGTAATCTCTGAACTCTGAGGGGCTGAGGTAGGAGGATTGCAGGTTCCTGCCTACCTGGTCAGCTCAGCAAATTAATGAGACCCTGTCTCCAGATGGAATGTGAAGCAAGGTGGGGACATAGCTCAGGGTGTGGGCCCTTTGTTCAATCCCAAGCACTGGAGAAAACAAAATGGCAATACTGGCTCTGATCTCCCGGGCAACACCCAGTAAAAGAAGTTTAATGTCATTGTAAGCATTTTCGAAAAATAACCCAGCTTTTATGCTGTGTAAAAATGTTAGGGATTATAGAAGATAATAGAAACTAAATACAAAATGTTGAACTAAGCTGCAAAAGAACTTGATTAAATGTAAGAAAAACTTGGGGAGGGGTTGTACTTCATCTTTACAACATGCATGTAACAATGTTATATTCATCTTGAAATATTGCTTGAAACATTCACCTGAAGAAGAAAATTATCTACAACATAGATTTCTTCTTAAAGAAAGTTAAGAGATTTAAAGAGATGTGGGAAGAGGTCAATATTGCATAATGTGCTCTATCAAAGACAGATATATTAGAATTTGTCTTTTGAAATGGAATTCATTTTGAAGTTCTGTACCACTTTCACTGCTTTGTTTTGATTGGTTTTATTCTTTTTGTTTTGTTGGGGTCTATTCCCTTTGAAATAAAAATAAATAAAAAGAAAAAAGAAATGGAATTCATTAAAGCACAGTTTTATAAGAAGCTTAAATATCTTTAAAACAATGTGAAGAATTGAAATAATGAGATTCAGCAATTTGTACATTCTTAAAAAGTGAAAGCAAATAAAGACATAGTTGACACTTACAAAAATGGATTAGCAGAGTATACATAAATGAAACAATAGCCATGAGAGATCTTCACTGTTGGTGCACTACCATGTATCTGTGTTATTAATAAAATTATAATGAAGAAGTCCCACGTAGATGCTAGCTCTCGTGAGAACAGCAGCTGCTTACGTATTACTCACAACTACTTTTGCTTTCTCTTTCTGTCAGCCAAGCAAGATACCAAAAGAGAAGAAGGTAGCCCTGGCCCTTGCTGTCGTGAAGAAGCAGGAAACCAAGAAGGTGAGAAACCTCCTGCTTGAGAAGAGGCCAAAGAACTTTGGTATTAGACAGGGCATCCAGCCCAAGAGAGATCTCACCCACTTTGCCAAATGCCCCAGTGCATCCTGCTGCAGCAACAGGGGTCCATCCTGTATGAGCGGCTGAAGGTGCCTCCTGCAATTAACCAGTTCACCCAGACCTTGGGCCACCAAACACCTACCGAGCTGCTTAAGCTCACCCACAAGTGCAGAC
>RJWT010047454.1:0-11283 GCA_004365215.1 Cuniculus paca | reverse complement strand
ACAGTGACTTTCAGGGCATCTACACTCACAACTCTTGGGCGTAGGCAGCTTGGTCTGCAGGGAAAAAGATAGGTTTCTTTTAAGATGCTCCCAGGGCGATTTCCATTGTAAGACTGGGATGAGGTAGACAAGAAAACACAGGTGGTGGCTCTGCACTTGTCTTTCTGTCACTAACAGGAAAATATGCAACTAGTGTTCTTTCCTTCCTTGTTTCATGAATGATCCTCTTTCTCTAGGGATCCACCAGTTAGGGATCAAGGGGTTTTAAATATTGTGTTTGTTCTATATTTAACAATATGCAATATATATGTCCACTGGTGGCATTGTTTCACTGGGAAATTTAAAAAGTAGACTGAAGCAATAGGAGTTCCTAGGTGATGTCTGGAAAGTTGGTGTCCTGCTGGTTGACTACATAGTAAGTGTGTATGGTTTGAAGACTGAGCTAAAGGCCACCTATTAAGGGTTGTTAGAAATGGAGGAGGTAATATTCTGTTCTTTGCTGTGGGAATGAGGAAGAACTTTTGAAAATAAGATATTTCGTTCAATTATTTGGCACTAGCACTTCAGCTTATGTTTGCAGTTGCTTCATAAATGATTAATAAGCTTTAGAATGAACTAATTGCAAATGTTAGTAATAAAGTTTAAAGGAAACCTCCACTCATGGTAAACAAAGTACTTTGTGTGTGCGGTTTTGTTTTTGTTTTTGTTTTTTTTGATCCAGTGATTTAAATAATTATCTCATACTTATCTCATAGCTTTCTTTACTTTACAGAATTATTTTCTTATAAAAGTTTCCATTAGGTGTCAGTCTGACTGAGCTGGTTCCTATTTTAGTTTTTTGAGGAAAATATTTCACCAGTCCAGGCCTTTTAAGATAAGAAGGTAAAATAAGAGTTTATTAAATTGAAATTACTACTGTTAACTGTTGTAAGATGGTTTTTCCCTTCAGAATATAAATTAAATTACATCACCACAAGCCAGTTATTGCTTTTGCCCTGTCAATACCCATAGTCAAGATTAAAGAAGTGCAAAGTGGTTTCTTGTGGTTTGCATGTTGTACCCAAATGATACTGAGTATTCATAATTGTTGCTTTTTAATTGGTACCCCGTATTAGAAAACTAAACATCCTTTTTAAAAAATTTATTTGCCTTAAGAAGGTACTAGGATCTGCCTGGAAACGTATATGGGTGCAGCTTAGACTATTTCTTTGATAATATTATGTAAGGCATAGTAGAACAGAGTGGAGAAAACTTATCAAAATTGCTTTTGTTCATTAGTTTTACTTTAGTCAAGCTTATCTTCTCAGATTTTTATGAGCACAATTTATGGCTTATACATGGAATGTCTTATGTTTCCCATCAAAATGTATATAATGTCTATGAATGTTCAATATTGTACTCTAATAATGTTCATTAGTAGGTGTAAGAAACATCATGTTGGTTGATAATTGTTACTGAGTCAGGTAAGGAACTTAATAGAAACTACATTTGACAAAGAATTTACTTATTTCATTCTTTGTGAATTGTGCTCCAATGTTTTTAGTTAGATAGAGTTGCCAGGAATGGTGATATTCAGAATTAAAGATTAATAGAGAACCATGACAACTCCTATGTGAATTCAAAAAATATATTGAACCGATTATTTTGATGAAGTACACTTTTTAATAAATAATCATATCCCAGAACCAGTTTCCCGGAAGCCACTGTTAGCCTGAGAATCTTGTGTTCCTGGTATCACAATAGTGCCAACCTGGAACCAGAACAGAACTACTAATGAAAATCCAGGCAAAGGAGAGCAGTGATGAAATAATATTTGAGAGGTGGAAAAATTCCACCAACCATGTTACCACTATTTCTTTTCATATTTCATATTTGTAATGTAAATTTTTAAATAAAAATAGCAAATGAAGGTGCAGATGGTGGCATATTGGGAAAAATATTTTTAAATGGTAGGTACAACAGAGGAGAAGGGCTAAGGACATAGAAGAGATGACAGTGAAAGAACATCAGTTATGCACCTTCTCCATAATGTACAGTTGCAGCTAGCATTATACCAGAGAAATGACGGAATAATATTCTCACAGTGTTAGTGGATAGCACATTCTGCAGATTAGACTTAGCTGCTTGAAAAGAAATAATAATCATGACATCAGAATATTTGGAGCCTGTTATTTCAGTTAGCTATTGAATTTAGTTATTTGTAGCTACATAACTATAAACATAAATACTATATAGATTTTAAGCACATATTTTTGTAGTACAATTTATTTTTTAAATGGTTTGAGTGTTTGTTTTCCTCTAGCGCTTGTACTTTAAATCATAACTTTCAAGTCTGAAATTTCACTCTACGAAACATTTTGTGTGAGTCTATAAAATCAACTATTAAAGTGAGAAAACATTGCAACTCATTCACAAAGTATAAGCTAGAAAAAGGTATTACAGAATTTTTAGTTTCTTGAAATGCGTTTTCTTGAGTTTGTTACAAACTAACAATAGAAACAAAGCATCTCTAAAATTGGTAATGTCCTGATTAAAAATTTGTGACTATCCAAATATTTTGAGTTATGAGTTCTGTTATAGTCTGGATAGTAATAACATGAGCTTAATAGGACAATTTTATCTTCAAAACCAGTAAAATTTATTGTAATATCTGTATGAGTGTAGAGATAACATTTTTTATTTTGCTTACAGAAATGCCTTTCAAGACTAAGCAATAGTGCCCAATACCCAGAAACATATACAAATTATAGCCATAGCTAGAGCCAAAAGTTTTTTGATAACTAAAAAGAAAAAAACAAAAAAGGAAAAAAAATCTCTGTGAACCCCTATTAATTCAGTTCAAAGACTAAAATAAGGCTCACTAACTTTACCTCATCTGATGCATTTAAACTAAAGATACTTATATTGCTATAATCTACCTTTTAGTATTAGGTTCATGATTCAAACACAATTTATATCATAATGTACATTTTAAAAACCTGACAAATTATATTACAAGTTACATAATTACATAATTTGAAAGTAGTATCTGTTTACAAATGTAAACAAAATACGTGCTCTTAGGAAACACTTCTTTTGTTGTTTTTTGGTTTTGGGGGGTTTTTTTTGGAAATACTGTTCTTAAAATGATTATTTTTTGAATGATACATACTTAGAAAGTTGATATTTATTGAATTTTGATTTGAAATTTATATCAATACATAAATGAGAACTAATTGTCTAAAGTCCTTTACTCCCCAGTAAGCAAATAAGGTGAATTTCAAGAACTGGCTTAAACAAGTCACAGTATTAACTAAAAATTACTTATTTGAGACAGTTTCCCTATACATATATACACCGAATATTCAATTGGATTTTAGATTCCAAGAATGAATGAATGAGTGAATGAATGACATACCTAATATTCTACCAGCTGTAGACATGAGAAAAAGATCTTTTGTAATGGAAATAAAATTTACAAATATACTGAGTGTTTTTACACATAACTATAGGTGAATTGAAGTTATAGCTTGAGTATGAATCTGGTTTCATGCACAATTTGTTTACATAACTTATGTAAACAAATTTTGATGATGTTTATAAAGACAAAGCAAATTAGGGAAGAGAATCAATTATATGGAAAGCTAACATTTAATTTTCCCCTTAATTATATGAAACTTATTGGGAGAGAGTATGTACCGTGGTGGAAACAATTTTGGAGTAAAAACTAGAAAATCTGATTTTGAATATCGATGCTGTTGTGAACTATGACAGCTTGGTCCTCAGTTGTCTCATCTGGAAGAAAGGCTACAATTATATTCTCCCACCGCCTGTCTACCTCTTTAGAATTCCATTTTTTTTTGTTCCAAATTCTATTCTTAATTTTACGTATGATCTGTAAATCGACAACATAAGCAAAAACAAAGCCTTAAAAATGTCATACATCTTTCAAAGGTATTCAGCATACTTCTTGATATCAAACAAATTTGTTCTTCAAGATTTTTACTTAGATTCTTGAAATAGGACATGTATGAAAATATTTCCACCAACTTTCACCCTCCAATTTGTATTTGAAGTTTTAGTAGGAAAGAAAAGCCTCGAAAGAAAGATTTACAGTTTTATACTAATGTGATATCTTGGGAATTCCCATATGTATATACATGTACAAGTTTGAAGATCCTTAAAGCATAAATCCGGCCTCAAAAACATTTTAGCCTAATGAGACCAAATTACAAAGAATCCTATTTGAAGTTATATATGATTGCAGTAGATAAATTCTTGGCTTTTCAAAATGTTTACTCTGTGTGCAAGTGTTTGGCCTATTAAATTTAATTACAATTATTTGGAGGAGTGAAGAAATTACTGTGATTTTTTCCCATCCTGTTAAAAAGGGCCAATATTTGTCTATGATATTTAATTCTCATAGAATGAAGTAGCATTTAAAATAACTAGTCCTGTCTCTGGCATATAGTTAGTGTTTCAAAATATTTAATAGTTTAGTGAAAGCAATAATACTCTTTTAGGATGAATGTTAATATAGAATCTTACATTTTTCCATAACTGGTGTCCTTTTAAAAGTAGTTATTATATAAAATGGCTGTTGCACAGTATGCATTTAAATTTATTGTCACCATGCATTCTTATTCTCCATTTTGTTTACTAACAGTATAGTTACCCTATGCTAAGAAGTAATATTCATTTTCTCTGATTCTCAGATACAAATCTGAAACAATTAAAAATCTTTGATAATTTTTTTCAATCTAATGATATACTTTTTGAAACTCTAAGTACCTGTTTAATCTGCTATTGTCGTAAAATGTTTTTATTCCATGAGAATTTCACCTAATGTATTCTATTTAATGCTGACTATGTAACCACTTATAAAAATGAATTTTAAAAGCTAATGTATGGAAAGATACTTCACACAATGTAATAATTACTATGATAGATATATTTTCAAATTCAAGGATCTATGTGACCCTTCCATCTTTTTATTGCTTACCAGGAAATCAGACTAAAGTTAAATTTTATTTGAAAACTGTGACTTTCCTAGATATTCTAGGTACAGTAAGTATAAACTGATATTTTAATCACAAAAGAATATGTCCATTTTGTAAAAGTTAAGATTATATATCACCTATTTCTTTATTCAGACAATTTATATAATGTTACAGTTCAATGACCTTAAGAAATCTATCCATTTAAAACTTTAAGAGTAGGTTTAATAAAAGTTCTATAAAGCTTTCAAAAGTAATTGATTTCAACAGATATCTGAGAGTAGGAGCATGATGTTCGAAAGCCATTTACTGACATTTTTATTAAAATATTTAAATTTCTGTTGTTTTATGTAATTTTTCAAGCAACAGTCTTTACATTATTTAATATATACTAAAACTCAAACAAAACAAAAAAATTTAACACAAACAGATTGTTAGTAGTTGTAGATGAAATATTTATTAAAAATAGTGATTGTGTTAAACTTTTGAGACAGTTTTCATTTGATCTGACAATCTGTGTAGATAATAATTACAATTGACAATTACAAGGGATGGTTATAGCAATTAATAATAAAAATATGAACTATAGAGAAGAATGTTTTTGAATGATGTTTCTTTTAAAATTAGGAGGGCGAGAAGAAGGGACTGTGAAAAATGTTCAGATGTGTTGTGTACCTATACCAGTTGCCCACAATGAATATAATTATGTATTGCAGACATGTACTGATAAAAATTAAAATTAAAATTAAGCAGTAAATAAATAACATTCTTGGTGGTGTATTGATAAGCATAATAGCTAGTACAGTACACCTTGAAGAAAATGTGAATTTCAGGAAACTTTCAAAGAGACTTTTTTTTAATGTAGTGCCTATTTCCTGGTTGTGATCGGCAATGGCAGTGTTGATTTTATGTAGTTCATAAAGGAGAAATCAACTTATTGTATGAGTTAATATTATATTTGAAACTCTTGCTTTTACTCAGGTCGGAAGGTGTGCTTTTACACATAACTGTGCATCGTATAAAACATAAATAATCTCTGAATACAATGGGCCCTAGCTTATTCGCAGAAAATTTGGAAAGTCAAGGAATCTGGATGTTTTTCAACTCAGGAGAAAAAGCATCAGTCTTTAAACCTAGACTTAAAAATTAAGCCTAAGGGAGGCATTCCTTAAAAACAAGTATTTTATCCATTTTTTCTATTGAAAAAGATATATGTTATATTTGATTCTGTGCCTTAGAATTTAAGTAACCTAGAAAAATGTTTAGGATCACATCAGCAATATTTCTTGATATAAAATACAGATACTTTGCTTAAGAGTTTAGTTTTTACTGTTTGATTCCATCGATTTAGATTTTAAGGAGGATGGCTATTTGTTTCTCAACTGTTATAAAGATATAGAAGTTTGACAGGTTTGTCCTTCTCTAGCTTGGCCTGTATTTCCAAAGACATAGCCTTTCAAGTTGATTATTTATTTGCTTCTGTTGAAATTGCTTCCCAGTCCATTATACATAGAATACAAAACTTCACAAATCTTAGAAAAGCACATAGTGAATTAATAATATTTATTCGTTACTTTATTTTTTATAAGAGATTCACTTCTCTGATACATAATATAGCTCAAGTGTGTTACATCTGAAGGCCTCACAACATAGATAAGCTAAGCTTCTCCATAAATACTCATATAAAATTTGGAGCTCATTTTCAAAGTCCTCAAAACATCACACTAAAAAGTCATCATTGAGATTTTTCTTATCACTTTACTGTGACTGACAATAATCTTCCCATTTTTCATAATATTCAGTGATTGTTTTCATCTAATTTCTATAATTTAAATGTTCTTTAAATTCACATATTTTATACGCAGATATGAGTTAATAAAAGTTTCAAAAGATCAGTAGTTTGCTTATACTTATGGATTTCCAAAATCTAGGAAAATTTTACGGGCTAAATTAATGCTGATTTAGAAACACATACAAATTACACTTAAAAGATTAACTTGATGTTGTACTATAGTTACAAATATTTCAGTAAAACGAAGAACATTTTAATTGCAATTATATCACTCAGTTTAATAAGCTTTAAATGAAAACGTTGCCTAAAAGGTTGGATTGACCAATTTTTTTCATGCAGTTTATACAATGGAAAAGTTAAAATAAGATTAGTAAATAGCACCAACTCAATTATTTTCTTACATCAAAGAGCAGAAATAAAACCACACTTTAATATATACTATAAAATTGTATTTATTCTCTTTATTTCAGTTTTTAAGTATTTAAAGCTACCTTGTTGAATAAAGAAAGACAGGTTGGTCCTTGGACTAAAGCAAGCAAAATAAATTCTCAATTTTACAAAACCCCATTCACTTCTTTTATGCTATTTATGAAAATTGCAGGTTGAACTGCCACTGTCATATCTGGGTTACCTGTAATGTTAACTATTTTGCTGGCTAAGAAGCTGATTTCTTACTGTGTGGTCACCAGCTTACCACTCAAAGAAGCATACTTTTAAATTTGAACTACTACTGCTCCCCAATCAGATTTCTGACACAACAGTGAGCGTTTACTAGAAAAAAATACCTTAAGTAACTAGCTTTGTTTTAAAATTCTCCAGGATAGTAGGATGATGTCCTTTTCAATATTTTGTCTCCATAGAAAGCTTTTCATTTTTCATTTACTATAATTGCAAGTAATTGTTCCCATTATTTTCCTGAAATGTTAAAAATAAATCATAAATACCGCTTAAGATAGATAGATGGATAGATAATAATTTATTCTGATCTATTTTGATGCTCATTTGAAGATAATCCAGGTACCAAAATAATTCTTAGATGCCACACAGAAAATAATTATTATTTTCGCCAAAAAAGATGTTTTATGGATTCACATACTTTGGTCAAGAACAAGATGCTTGAAGATTTGTAAAGGATAGATTTTAATCCTCTAACCAGCTAATTAAGCTGCTTCTGTAAAATATACAGTTTTAAGTTAACAGTAATTAATATAGCCAGCTTGGAACCTCAGGAAGCTAAAGCCAGCAAGTGCTTTTTGGTTCACTTGAGAGGATGCGGCTTGATTGCTGGCGCCAGTAAACAGGTTGGGAATTGTCAACATTGTAATTAGCAGCAAGTTTCTGGATTCTCAGTCTGCCAGACTAGTGGGCTGATGCTTGGAGCAGTTGCCCCAGGGGGGAGAGAGAAAAACAAAGGAAGGGAATTTGAGCAACCTTGCTATGCTCTGCCAGCATCTGCCCCTGGACCAATGTTTTTCTTGGCAAAGGTCTATTTTAAGACATGTAGCAGTGGTTTCCACAAAATATGAAACTCACCATAGCAACCAAAATGGCAAGTGTCTCTAGGAACCTTTCCTTGATTGGATATCAGGTCAAACTGTGTTCAGAGCTACATTGCCTTATGTGCAGTATGCTCTGTACTGTGTGCAATGTGGTTATTAACAGTATGATTAAAAGGGTTAAAATCTGTTTTGGCAGCAATCCTGAAATACTCTGCTGAAAAGCTGTCAAAGAATGAGGTTATGCAAACCTTATTAACCCTTCATGTAGTACAAATAAAAAGGAAATGTCAACTTTAATACCACTGAGAATCCAATCTTCAGTAGTTTAATGATAATTTAAATGTAGTTTTCTTAATTCAACACAATGTGGTCGTTGTGGAAAAAGGTTGTCATAGATTTAAAATTCAAATGGTATTTGCGGTGCTAGGACTAGAACTATATTAATAAATTTACAGATAATTTATAAATCATTTGAACAAAGAATAGGCTGGCTTTTGAGATTATGTAATAAAAGTTTATGTGTGTGTATTTGTTCACACACAAATGTGAAATTTTACCGGTCTTCTAGTCGATTATGGTCTGAAATAAATAACACACAGACTCTGATCAGTCACAGGATAATTACTAGCCCACCCACCTGAGGTAAAAGCACAGTAACAAATCCTTTTACTGTTTTTTTTTAAGCAGATCTGTAGTAAATTAATTTTACCTTCCAATATAAAAAAGGTCAAGGTTGTTGAGCATTGCTAAAATACACGTATTAATTTCTTCCCCAAATAAATGCTTGGAATCATATCAGGGATATTTTTACTGTCATTCTCTGTCTTTGCCAAAACATGAGGAGGCTTCAGAGTGATAAACAGGATGGAGAGAGACAAACAAAATCGATTTCTTTACTGTAAAAAGTTTATAAATGGATCAACATGCTATATTAAGCAATAGCCATGTGGTAATTTCTGCAGGTGGATTATCAAAAGTGCACAAAAAATGGTTGCGTGGATCTGGCACCCAGGTGTCTGGCATAGCATTTAGCTGACGCTTTTGTGGGAAGGATTACTCATATTTATTGGAGAGAGTACAGTTCTCTAATCCTCCTCCACAACAGAATTTGTGTTGAAGTGAAGGAGCAGCACCAGTCTTATCCACTATCCTCTACACTCAGGAATTCTCCACAATTATTTATTATTTTCAGTGGAATTAGATGACTACAGTGGCTCTATAATGTGCCTCCAGACATACAACTTGCTGTAGATTTTTAAGTTACATTAACTCAGTGGCATGTTGTCTTATAACAATTCATTCTGTTTATGAGGAAGGGAAGAAGGAAGCAGAAAGGCAGTCTTTCCTGTTAAGCCTCTTAACAGTTCTCCCATTTCTCTGAAGATAGTGAAGGTTACTTGGGAGAGAGTCACTAGTGTGTCAGGGTGGGCAGCATTCCCCATAGAGTCACGACTTTGCTCTCAAACACTTGGCATCTGGGTTGTGTCTCAGAAGTTCATCTATTTATTGAAGGTCAAATCGAAAAAAAAAGATGGAGGGAAGAACTTTTTCTCCCCCTTCCCCTTTAAAAATAACCTTTATGTGATTTCTATTATTGAAGTGTTTTATCTTTAAAGCGTTTGTATATCGTATTAGAAAACAATTACTTCATCTTAATTAAGACATTTGGGCCAATGGCATTACTGCAGTTCTTTTCCACTCACTTATCTATAGGCCAATTTTGTTTTCTGAGCCTTTAGAGTTCACTTTAGTGACACAAGGAGGAATCCTTTAACTTTTTGATCCTTGAATTCTAGACTTGTTCTTTTTTAGCAAGCAAACAGTTGTCGCTGAATGAAGTTAGCCATCCCTATATATTCAGAGATACAATTCTCCATTACTGATGTCAATTACTGATGATGAAGAAAAGAAAGATAATATCTGAGTTAATACACTTCAAGAGCAGAAATTAGATTAACATTCTTGGGACATTACACAGGCTTAGTTAAGCCTCAGAAGTCCTAGGTTAGTGCATGGTCACAACCGTAAAAAGTACGAAACCAGTCTCCCACATTTCTAGTTTTAACAAAACTACATGTTATATTAATAGCAATGAATGTGTATAAGTCATGTGTATCTTACTAAAAAGTATGCAGGAACACACTTTTTAAATGTAAAAAGGAGACTTTTTCTTAAAATTCCTATAGTACAGACATGAACAAAATGATTAGGATAGTGCCAATTTAACAGTTACCAAGTTATCTACATCCACACAAGTACACTTGGACTATCTCATCTTTGATTTTTTTATCAAGCAATGAATGTGTCAAGATAAAGCAAAGTGTATATTTAAAAGAGCTAGAATGTCTTTCCGAATGAATTAGTAAGTATCTATCATGCATGTTCTATTCATGAGGAACCTGTTCAGATCTATCACTTACTCAGTACTTACTATGTGCTTGGCATTCTTTTAACTGTTAGGGTTACTAAGGAATAATGAACCGATCTTGCCTCAAAGCATCATGGCCTATAGCACGTCTTGCAATCCAAGTTGTTACAAGCTCTATGAGGGATACAGGAGAATGTAAAGCAACCGCCTCCTTTCAGGGACCTTACTATGTTGTGGTTACTATCAAATAAGGAACCATATGAAAACGATTGTTAGTACAAGCCATTACTATGGTCTCTATTTGTCAAAAGACACACGTGACAGATACAAAAATAATAAACATCCTTACTAGAAATGGATTTATCTTTTTTCCTTTCATATCATAGATATTCTTCAGAACTGAATAAACCAAGTAAATGTCCAATGGGAAAAGGATAAAGCACACCTTTTGTCAAATAGAAAAAGAGTTACTCTATTACTGGTCCTGTTATTATAGCAACATGAATAATCAGGGAACCACTGCTTTCCATTGACTGACCTGAATAATTTGGGCTCTGTTACTATTGTTATTATTATTACTTTAATAAGTATTTTAAGTTAAAAATCATGACTTTACCTGAATAGTAAATTCTATACTTCAGAAATATT
>RJWT010047453.1:0-11301 GCA_004365215.1 Cuniculus paca | reverse complement strand
GATTTCCTTCAGGGTACATTTATAGCAATGACTTTGTGGCCTTGTGATGAAGTAATCACCAGAGGCGAGTCAGCAAGGCCAGGCTCTTGCTCTCTGAAGGAGGAAAGGCACCTGGAGAAGGCACTGACCCTGCTGGAAGGAAGCAGTCCTAGACCTGCTGCTTCTCCTGACACCCAAAGCCTCAGGCAAAAAAGCACAGTGCTGCAGAAGTAAATAAGCGGTGACTACAGTAAGGCTCCCTGTCACCCAGAGCCCAGCCAGCACACCACCCTGCCCTGGACAATACCTGTGCAGAGGGATGGAAGGCCAAGGGGGTTTTCGAACTATCAACAGGAAGCAAGCAAAGGTGGGGTGTGATGGGAGAGGAAAAGGAGAGATAAGTAAAAGACACGAAACTTGATCTGAAGTCTTCTTTGGAGCTAAAGTAGATGGAACGAAATGTTCTACTTATGTTACTTGGTGGTCTTCGTGAACCAGGGTGGAGGGTGAACCTAGAACCCAAGTATTTTGGAGGGATAATACTTGATACACAGGAAGAATCATTTTGATGAACACGTTAGAAATTGGCAGTTGTTAGCATTTTAAGGTGACAACTAACACATTATGATAGCATTCACCTTTTTGTAAGGAAACGGTGTGGTTACCTATTATCTTCCTCATAGAAAACCTTTCAAACTAGTGAACAACTCTGGCTCACAAAGACAAATACATGCTGAAACTCAAATTCATTTTACGCAAAGCATTTATTATATTCTGAAATGAGAATCTAAGTCCAACCTTTAGCTGTTTTTCCATTCAGAATAAAAATACTATTTCCCGTGTTACTTTCAAAAATGGTATGTCTAAAAGCAAGAAATTCTTCTATATAAATAAAAGGAGAGAGGAAGACAAGGAAAAGCCAGAAACTCCCGAGAGTCAGCCATGCTGGGACCGGGAGGAGCCGATCAAGGATCCAACTAGCCAGCCTTTCTGATAAGCTGCGCAGACGATGTGGGACCCAGGAAGAGAAAAAAGTCAGTGTCTCCTGTCAGCCTACCAGCATGCAGACTGAAAATTGCCAAACCCTCTCACCCCATAAGCCACCAGCTGGTTTGGAGGTCAACCTGAGCTGATAGCAATTGAGGTACAAAAAGCACCTGAAGGATTGTATTGTTAGGTTGAATTTACAGGCATGGGTTGACAGTCTGAGCATGTATAGGAAGGATAACGGTATGTAATGTGGTAAATATGGAGTTTTTTGTCGTGTTTTTAAAGTCTAATAATGTTCTCACTGTTTTGTTTTATTATTAATATTTCTTTACTCAATATTCTATTTTGATTGGTTTTATTCTGTTTTGTTTTGGTCTGATTTTGCTATAATTGATGGAATGGAAAACTACTGTGAAGATAACAAGATACATTATAGTAGCCATTGTTGTTTTCCCATTACCCTGCTTTGATATTCTGTATCAATTTCACTGCTGTGTTTTGACTGGATTTATTCTGTTTTGTTTTGTTGGGTTTTACTATCTTTAAAATAAAAAATAAAAATGAAAAATAAATGGAGAATAATACCTGTGTACAGGACACTGACATACAAATGTTATAAGTACACATTTACATAGGGTTTTAGTTCACAAAGAATTTGGTTTAAAAAGTAGAAAATGTGTTTTTTAGCAATGAAATAAAAGACTGAATCATGTCGAAAAGCATGATTTGATAGTTAAAATACATCACTTATAGTAACCCACTATCATTCCATTCACTCATTTCAAATACACTAATATCACTGTGTATTATTATTGCAAACTTCTGTAGATTAAATTATAGATAACTTTGACCATTTAAAGAAATTTTAAAAATTCAATGTTAGGCATTTAAAATAAATATTTACTGAGTGACTTATGTGTACCTTACATGGATCAATTCAGAAAGCAAAAGACTTACCATTAACAGCTTTTTCATAATTTTTTCCTAGGTTTATTAAATTTCTTAGCCCAGGATTGAATTGTTCCATAACATTCTGACAAACAAATACAGAAAACAAACAAATTAATAAACAATTGACCAAATAATCTTCAGATTTTGTTACTCTGTGACCTAGATACCTATGCATGCTAACAGTATAGTCACAAAGTCACAAATGCTACTTAAAAATTATGTGAGGTGCATGCATTTACTCACCTGACAAAAAGCTGGCAGATGAATGTAACCCTGGCAGTTCTGTTGCCCAAAGGCCGCCTAGAACCTACTATAAATGGAGCCAGCAGCATATAGTCACATCCCTACCACACCCTGTGGGACTGTGAACCCAGAGGCCAAGGCACGCACACTTTTGGGTGTAAGGAGATTGTTAAAGGATGTCATGCTTGTGTTTAGAAACAGGTATGTGTGACCTAGCTATCTCAACTTAATGTATAATTAAGGGCAATGTTTTGGTTACTAGGCGAATAGAAACTTCGAAGAGATGTGCTTTCACTCTGAGCCTAAGTTCAGAAAACAAATCATTCCTATGGTGCTGACTTTATGACTGAGAACACATGGTGACTGTGGGTATCTGTCCTACTGATGAACAATGAACTATGTAGTCTTAATCAATGCCAACAGTCTTAATCATTCCAAGCACAAGTCTCACTGCCTCTACTCCCCAAATGTGCACTGTCTGTAACGATCAGGAGATAACAATGAAAAAGTATCCAATACCCAAAGAGGCAGATACTTTATACATGTACCCTTTGGAAGAAAAAGGTTTGCCACTAGGGTTGGCAGAGCACATGATGACTTACTTATCAAACAATAAAAGAAAAATGACCACATAGCAAGCTTTCCCAACCCTGTTCTTACTCCCAAGAATGTTTATAACTAAGCTGTTATTCTATTTATGCTTTTAAATATTCTTGATTTCTTAATTTGGGACAGAAACCACTGGCTTTCTACTACAGTACCTGAGGACCTAGCTCGATACACCACTCACATGCCCTTCCTCAACCTTCCTGTATACAGTAATTAACTGGCATTTTTCTAGTAAATCAATAGTGTTTGACTTTCTAAATTTTGGTCTAAATACAATGTGAGGAATGTAATAACATAACTTTTCTGTTTTAGTAAAGCCTTTTTGTTTCTCCTTCCCTGTGCTCAGTTTTCTGTGTCTACCTTAAATTCTTCCACATGTCCTGTCAGGTCTAGCAGAGGCTTATCAATATGATTTCTCAAAGATACAAAGCTGTCAGCTAATCTATTCCATTTTTCACCCCCAGAACTTCCTCCAGGACTCTCTATCCTCTTGCTCAGTCTGATCTGACTGTCCCTCAGTTTGCCACACTGTTGTCCTTGCGTGTCCCTCTCTGGTTGACTTAACAACTCCAATTAGCCGGATCCACATCTTCCTCTTTCTTCCTTTCTGCTGCAGATTATTCTCCAAAATTGACCTGTGAAACGATGTGTTAAAGATAAATCTAAGTCCTCATGTTTGAATTTATCTCGACATTTGTCTGATATTTTGCTGAACAGGGTATAAGAGATTGAAATATTTTCTTAGAATTTTTAAGATACTACTTCACTGTCTTTAACATCCAGTTTAGCTGCTGAAGAGTCAGCTGTCCTTTTGTTTGTATGTGGCTTTCCCCATTTTTAAAGCTTATTTTCTGGAAGCTATCTTTTATTCCTGTTTTGTAAAACTGAATACTGCATAAGTGTGGGTGTTTCTTCCATTTATTTTACTGGGCACTTGGTAGACCCTAGCCATGTGGAAAATCAGGCCCCTTCAGGCCTGGAAAATGTTCCTGTTTCTTCTCTTATTCATTCTTTCTGGAACTCTGTTGAGGATTTTATCCATCAGATTTATTCTCTATTTTATCTTTTCTCTGATTCACATTCTGTGTTTATGTTCTATATCTCTATATACATTCCAACTCTATTTAAGCTTTTGATGTATTTTTAATTTCTTAGAGTGTTTTAAAGTTTCGTGATAACTCCTTTTAAAAAGTATTCTCCTAGCCGGACATGGTAATTACTCAAGAAGCTGAGGCAGAAGGACTGCCAAGTTCAACTCCAGTCTGGGCAACTTAGCAAGATCCTGTCTAAGGGATTTGGGTGTAGTTCAGTGGTAGAGTGCTTGCCTATCTTGCATAAGATCCTGGTTGTGATTTTCAGTGCCAGAGAAACAATAACCAAAAAATCCTCATTCTTGGATTACGAATATAGTATCTTGTCATATCTGAACATAAATTATATTCCAGATTCCTGTGTCATCTGATTACTTTCCCCCACTGTTTACTATCCTTCTTTCATGTTAAAGGCTCTCCTCAATCTTTTGGTGATCTTTAAGTCTATCTCTGCCAGCCAGAGGGAGCTGATTGCTGCTTGTAGTGGCAGAAGTGGGATAGGAAGCCAGGGGGTTCAACCACCTTGCGTATCAGACTCCTATTCCAACCTTGTGTCCCTTTGTTCATGTGTGTGCACACGTGTGTGCACGTGCTCCCCAGCACTCTCTAGGCTCTTCAGGTTCTTGTAAGCCAGTCACTGCTCTTCTACTTTTTAGTATCCAAAATTTCTTTAGGCCTTTTGTCAACCATTTCCTTCTCAGGTGTCTGCACTACAGATTTATAGGGTTTTTGAGCTGTTTAAATTCCTTTGCCGCCATCTTGGTGTATTCTCAAAAGGAAGAGGAAAAAGCACACAAGGTGAACTACCCTGCCCCACTGAAGTCCGCACATCATACATTACCAGAGCGGTGCCTGTTCCTAGGCTCGTGCACTACCAAAGTCTGCTAACCCTGCTGCCATCCTCTGCAAGATGGCAAAGTCCCAGTCAGTGCAGAGTCACTGAATGCCTAGGGCCACAGCTCCTTTTTGGGGGCCGTGGCGGGGGTCGGGGGGAGCCAGGAATCAAACTCACAACCTTATGCTTCTCAGACAGGCGCTTGTGCCACTGAGCTATACCCCTGGCCCCTCACAGCTCCTATTTCTGTCTTCTCTGTTCCTTTGGCTCTTATTTTATTTTAAAATAGTTTAAGACTCATAAGTAGTTGTGTAAATCATACAGAGTTCCCAGATACACTTCCCCCAGCATCTCCAATAATCTCTTGTACAACTGCAGTAAATTTTCAAAACAGGAAATGGACATTGGTTCAATACTATAAACTAAACCACAGATCTTACCTGAATTTTACCAGTTCTTGTATCATTCATTTTCGGGGTGTGGGGGTGGAGAGAAAATTATTTCTCTGACATTTTATTACATATTTGGATTTGTACACCTATCACCTCAATTATAATACAGGACTTATTCCATCAACACAAAGATCTCCCTTGTATGCCTCCTTTCTAGTCACCCCCTTCTCACCTCCAGCAACTGGTAAGATCCATCTTCAATTCTGTTGTTCTGAGAATGTTATAAATGGAATTATGCAGTACCTGTTTTTTGTTTTTGTTTTGTTTGGCCAGTACTGGGGATTGAACCTAGGAATGTTTCACTGAGCTACATTCCTAGCCCTTTTTATCTTGAGACAGGGTTTTAATAAGTTGTCCAGGCTGGGCTTGAACTTGTAACCCTCCTCCTCAGTCTCTCAGAGTGCTAGGATTACAGTTATGTATTACCACACCTAGCTCTGTATCTGACCTACAAAGGGTAGCTTTTTCACTTAGCACAATACCCTTAAAGATGGATCCAAGTTGTTGGGTGCTTTAGTAGTTTATTCTTTTTAGTTTTTGTCAGCAATATTCCATTCCATAGTATGAATGTGTCACAGTGTGCTTATCAGTTACACAATGAAGAACATTTGGATTATGTCAAAAGTTTTTGGCTATTCCAAACTAAATTGATAAGAACAATCATGTGCAAGTTTTTGTATGAACATACGCTTTCATATCTCCAGGATAAATAAATACCTAGGAGTTCAACTGCTGCGTCATAGAATAGGTGTATGTTTAACTTTATAAGAAGCTGCCAGACTTATTTTCAGAATGGCTTTTTCATTTTACCTTCCCATTGGCAATCTGGAAGAGTTCAATAATTTTTCAGGTCTATTAATTTCATTAGCAAATCATCATTTTCTAATTAAAAGACAGATCTTAGTGATATCTTGTTTAAAATTATTGTAATACCCTTTGAGGCTGTGTCTAGATGAGAAAAGTAAAAGAAAACCAATTCTGAGCTCTCTTGCCCTATAGCATATAAGCAGTCATGCAAGAAAGCCTAGAGCTGTTCTTCCTTAAGCATACTCCTTATCGAAATCAAGTAATTTGATTTCTTGATATAACTCTTAAAATGTTCAGATATTAACTCTAACATTTAAAAACACCAAGAGCAAAGAACACCAAACACAAATTACTATCCAAATGATTCTGCTGAAAAGCAAAGTTTAAGACTTAAGACTGAAACCAGCTTCACAGAAGAGAGTTTTAGGCTTGAAAAGCTCAACATGGATAGTTCAATTCTGTTATTTAGGTTTAGCTACAAAAAGTTTTCCCCGAGGAATTTTGGTCCCTTTAAACAGTGAAAAATCCATTTCTATACTGGCGTTTGGCCATTAACCTAGTAATTTTAGCAAAAGTACATGTTATTTTTAAATTTAGGAACAAAAAAGCAATGCAGCCTTTGTATTCCAAAATCTATATAGTTTTAAGAACAGTGATTGGATGCACTTGTTTTTTGGGAGAACAAATTATACCACCATCTCTCTAAGCCTTAGTCTCTTCCTCTATAAAATGAGACTGATAATAACTTTCACCTCAAGGGGTATGAGAAGTAAAGGTGAAAAATCTAACATTTTGGAGCCCTTATGTATTTAACTTTTTTTGGTGGTGGTGTTGAGGTTGGAGCCCAGAGCCTGGTGCGTGTTAGGCAAACACTACTGCTGAGCTAGGCTGCCAGCCCTATGGAGCACTTACTGTGTGTTCTTCAAAGCGCTCAACACTGAGCACACACTGAACCAACTGTAACCATTGCTACAAGAGAAAACCTTTAAAATATTAGCCAATCTTCAAATAAACACTCCTATTTACACACCAATCTCTAGGTACGTCTACTTCCTCTCTATAAAACAAAAATGGTATCAGCCGTCTCACCTCAAAACATCAGGATGAGAGAAGTCATATACAAAACATCTAAAGCTGGGGATATAGCTCAGTGGCATAAGTGCCTGCCTGGTAAGCACAAGGTTCTGAGTTCAATTCCCAATTTAAAAAAAAAACAAACAAAAAAAAACTAGAGCAGCAATGGGAAACTTTATAGAGACAAGTCCCCAAACTGCAACCCAAAACCCACTTATTTATTGCAAAGTGCCGACACTGCAATTAAACCTGAATACTGAGGTTTTAATTTAGAAAACTCATGCATTAACATCTTTTGTTTTAAAAGAAAAACAACGTATCACCACTGATCTAGAGAAAGATGTCATACAAATTTTCTCATTTGATTCTAACAATGGGGTCAGTATCCCCATTTTACAGATGAGATACTAAAACTGAAATTTTGCTTTTTTTTTTTTTTGAGATAAGGTCTCATTCTGTAGTTCAGACTGGCTTTGAACCCATGGTGACCCTCCTACTTCAGCCTCCAAGTGCCAGAATTACAGGCCTGGGCCACCATACCCGACTGTATTTTGAAACCTTGCTGAAGGTTCTCTGGGCAGCAAGAGGTAGAGTTTAGCCCAGACAGTTTCCATACTAACCTTCCCACCTACCTTGAGGCCTCAACAGTTCCTCCTAGTAGACTGAAATAAAGTGAGATGGAAATGCTTTTATGATATTAGAGCACTGTTTTAGTGAGACATTATGGGACTCTCTACAGTATTTTCATTTTCTTTTTAAGTGCTTTCTTATAATCCTACTTCTCATTTTTGGTGAATATAATTAACTGTTTAATATCATAATATGCCCAAGCAAGATGGGTCAAACAAGTATTTCTGACTCTTCTTCCTTTTCTTTCCCATTTACAAAAAAAAGGCGGAGCATTCACAGCCACCTGAAGTCCCCACAGGAATTACAACTAGTTAACACTGCTATATTGACTCCTTTTGCCAAAAGGTACTAAAATACTACAGACAAAGCTACACAAAGCCTTAACCACTCCAATCCAAGTCGCAGATTCTACCCCCACCCCCAGGGGAGAACTGCTAATTAAAGATGATCTCTAACTTTCTAACCTATCTTTTTATACTTTTATCCCAGATATATTTAGTTACGATTAATACATAATTTTGCTTTATGCATAAGAAAAATACTTAAATGGTATCCTACAATGCATTTCACTCATCTTTCTTTTTATTCAGCATTATGCTTCTGAGACCTGTCCATCTGGATACACGTAGACAGAGTTTATTCTTAATTTCTATACAGTGTACTACCATGTGGGTTAGTTTTAGATGTCCTTGTGACTAGGTTACAGTATCCAGTTAGTAGTTTAACACAAAACCACCTATTGGCATGGAGGCGTTTTGCAGATATGGTTCACATCTACCAACAGTTGACTTTAGTAAAAGAAATAATTATCCCTAATAATTGGGATGCATGTCATTGAATCAAGAGGCCTTAAGAATAAAACTGAAGTTTCCATGAGGAATAAACTTAACTATAGCATCACCCTCCACTCTGTCCTACAAATCTCATACTTTCCAGCCCAATGAGACAATCCCATGAGACAAATTCCTGAAAGAAATATTTTTGTTTTTATATGGATAAATACATATACATGTACTATATAATGGGTATACATACCCATCATATAAATATATTGCATTTTATCCATCTATTCCCTGCTGAGTGGCACATAGACGGTTTACAAATTTTGCCATTGCTAACTATGGAGCAAGGAACTGTACATGTCTTCTTGTGCATACAGGTAAAGAATTTACCCAGAAACTGAAATTCTGGGACAGAGTACATGACAGATTTTTCAATCTTGTTAGATATAGTACTGCCAAATAGAAGGAAAGTAGCTGCAGCAATTTACAGTCCCACAGCCACTACATGGACACACTATCTTACCGCATCTTCCCACACTTGGTATTAACATACATTTTTGTCTATTTGGTGGATCAAGGACTGTAGTTTTTTATTATCATTTTTTTTTTGGAGACAGGGTCTCACTATGTACAGTTTAGACTGGCCTTGAACTTACTATGTAGCTCAGGTTGGCCTCAAACTTGTGGCGTTCCTTCTGCCTCCTGAGTGTTGGGGCACAGGGCTAAGGATAGTACCTTTTTTTTAAAGTACCATAAACTGATTCCTTGTCAACATTAAAAAAGTATTTATGTTTGAAAATACCTAAGCCAGGGAAGAGAAACAATGGAAGGTGGTTTCCTAGTATAATTTAATAGGCTCACCTCAGTTTTTATGTTTGACTTTTGTCCTTTCGACAACATGGCAGGAAGTTTCAGGCACCAAAAGCCTGAACACGTCCTGCAGTCGGTGTCGCACACTCTGCCGTAGCCACTCTGCACCTGGTACAAGGGGCTCTAGGCTGTTCTTTGAACAGGCCAAACCCATTCCCAGCAGGAACTTTTATCTGCTCTTCCTCCTGCTGCAGGTTCTGGTTCTGGATACCCAGTTCAGCTGGTCTTAGCTTAGAACCTCAGAAGCACCTTCTTTGACCTTTCTCCCATGAGCAGCAGGCAGCGGTGACAACTCCTACACCCCATCCCCCACTTGCTCTGTTCCTGGCTTATCATTATCTCACATGATATCACTCATATGTTTACTCTGTCTCCTTGTAGAAACTACATGCAAATTAAACCCGACCACATCCCCAGCACCAGGAACAGCACCCCACAGTACTACACTCAGCAGTAGCAGTTTCCCGAGCTTGTATTATATAGAAATCAACAGGCTCAAGGGTAGATCTGCTGTCCCTTCACTCCACACTCACCTGCACACACCACTACAGACACAATGGCCCAGTGGGCCAATTAGCCACCAAAATCCAGCATGAGATAATGGGGCCACCGGCTTACACTTCATTAGCTCAAAGTAACAGCTCCATCTGAGAGTCACAAAAGCTGTGAGGTTCTGGCATCTACCTACTAAGGCTTAGCAGGCTTACAAAATATGAACTGCCATTTCTACTCAATTTTACTTCCAAACCATATGTTTTTCCAAGGTGTCATTTAAATTACCTTGAGATTGGGCAACAACGTACACCTACCCTTTTTTAGATAGGGTCTCATTATATAGCCCAGGCTGGCTAGAACTCACAATCCTCCTGCCTTAGTCTTTGGAGTACTGAGATTATAATCGTGTACCATCGTGCCTGGCACAGTGCAGCTCTTAAGAATACCAACTGAGTGTAGGGGTTTGTGTCTGCAATCCCAACTGCTTGGGAGGCTGAGGCTGGAGGATCTTGAGTTTGAGATGAGCCTGAGCAACTTACACTAAGACTCATCATGTAGCATAGCACTCCCTAGGTTAAATCCCTATTAATGCAGAGAGAGGGGGAGAGGAAGACATGGGGAGAGGGGGAGAAGGGGAGGGAGACACAGACACAGAGACGGGAGCAGGGGAGGAGGAGGGAGAAGATGGGTGGGAGAGAAGAGGAGAGGAACTTAGTGGACACAATCCAAAAGTCTATCAACTGGTAAACCGACAAAATGTGAGATATCCATACAACGGAATGCTATTTGGCCATAAAAAGGAATAAAGTTCTGATATAATGCAAATGAATGCATTTATGCTCAGTAAAGAAGCCAGTCACAAAAGACCACATATTGTGCTGAGGATGTAGCTCAGTACTAGTGTGCTTGCCTAGCATGTGAGAGGCCTTGGGTACCATCCTCAGTGCCCCACCCCCTGCCACACACTGTATGATTCCATTTGTATGAAATATACAGAAAATACAAATCTATATAGAGAAAACTATATCAACGGTTGCCTGGGACTGGAAATGAGAAAGATGAAGGGCAGCAAGTGATGATGAAGGTGACTTAAAATGATTGACTTTTGTAGTATATAAATTATACTACATAAAGCTTTTTTAAAAATAAAGCAAAAACAACAAAAGCAAAAGTTTTGATAGCTATGGCTTCAGGAACTCTACGTCCTTAGTGCTATGAGATGGTCACAGAATTGTCTGTTTGCTGGTTCCTTGGTTGCGGCTAACCAGCCTCCCACAAGAGCCAGGTGTCTCTTTTTATTTTTTTGACACAGGGTCTCACTATGTAGTCCAGGCTGGCCTTGAATTCTCAGTGATCATCCTGCTTCAGCCTCCCAAGTGCTGGGATTACAGGCATGTGCTACCATGCATGGCTTAAGAGGCAGATGTCTTCAGATGCAAGTCATCCCCTGTCCTTCATGAATATCAGACCATGACTGCTGGAAAGACTCTTGG
>RJWT010047452.1:0-11299 GCA_004365215.1 Cuniculus paca | reverse complement strand
TGTCAACCAAAATATCTATACAAACAAATGAATAATGAAATTATTCACCTTTTATTCATATAATTGCAGAAGTGTGTGGTATAAAAAGAACAGAAACAAAGACATAGATTATACATTCCAGGGAGCAGTTCAAATGTGAAGAGGGTCGTGACTGAGGAAAAACAAAATGGGAGGAAAAAAACCCAAAAAAACCCCACAGTACCATGTAAAGATCTAAAACAGTACCTTAGCCTAAATCAGGTCTCAGGCGAAATGTGGATTTAACTGTGAAACTGCCAGCTCCTTTACTATTAGATCTTCTCCCTGTATTCATGATTGTACTGCACATGGGGTGAGGTGGAGAGAGATACACCTTTCCTGTCCAGGGTCTCCTAAGTGGTATGTTTGTCATGTAATGTTTCTTTTTGTTTCTATTCATTCCAACTGGCAGGCAGTGATTATTAGAATGAAAAATTAAGCCATTATGCCATAGAAACCCCACTGGTTCCTTTGAATTTATGGAGTTAATACAGTAAAATTATGATTTAGACCTGATAAAAAAAGCTGTATACATGTAGACTGCTGGTTTGTTATTTAGCATGAAGCAACACAAAATGGCAGCCGTGTTGGGAAGTCTACCACCAAGGTGGAGGCATCAATGGCCTTCAACAATGGGAAAAAAGATGCCATAAATAATTATACTTTATCCTGATAGAAAATTTTATTTTTATTAGTTTTCTTCTCTGAAAGAAACAAACCCATACCTTCTAGTTTCTAAAAAAATACTTTCTACTTTTCTAAAAACAACCATCTGCACTCCTTAAGTACCATTGTAATTTATAGTTCTGCCATGTTTTTGTTATTTAGTGAAGGTTTCAATTAATATTTGTGAGGTAAAAATATGCATGTAGCAATTGCAGCTTTTCAAAAACCAATGAATTGCAACTATAGCTACTCCCTATTTATAAACCACTCTTGTAATATCTTTAGGAACTACTCATCTCTTGTAAAAGATTTGAATCATAAAAATTGCAAAGCACAATAAGTACTGATGTGCTTTTCAATCCAAGAGCTTTATAGTGATAACTCATTCTGGCCACTCTGTAAAGGTCACAGTGATGATAGTACCCATTAGACCAGAACAGTATTGCATCCTTGAGGGGGCCCCCAGGTCTTTAGGGAATGCTTGAATGAATAAGCACATTAACACCTGGGCATTTTTCAAACCAATTATTCAATCTTTTCTTATCAAATGTAGTGATATCCAAAATGCCAACACTATTTTTAATTTTATCCTAAAATGTTAGGTTAACAGTGTCATAGATTTTCCTCATATCCATATAAGTGAAATGTATGTGTACTGATTTTTATTATTGGTTGTGTTTCATGATGTTTTGGATTGTTTTCTTCTGAGATTCTATAAGAATTTTTTTATTGTAATAGCTCTTCAGTTGATTTCACAAACTTGCTGGTTTTTGTATGTTCTAACTTTTTCAAGGTAGTATATGTTAACAAGTTTTACTTTACTGATATAAGAATTAAAAACTAAATATATTGATCCAATAATTAAGACTAGGAGTTACACCAATCTAAATGACCTGCCTTTTCCTTTAAGAAATAATAGGTTTGGCTCAGTAAGAATGAGACTTCAAGAGTAGGGCCATGGAGAAGCAAGGAGTTTTTGTGGTTTTCGTTTGTTTTTTCTTCAAAGATTAACTTACTACAGGAAAAGAAGCAAATGCACTGGAGTGGTCAAATGAAATTCAGAGCCAAGCAGCCTGACAACCAGAGACCTCAACTCAAACACCATGTGAAGTTGGTTTCTCACTATCAGAAAAACTCCGAAATGGAGCTCACACCTTGGGTGGCCACATGACAGCCAAATATCCTAATAAGGATCATGGACTGATTTTAGGAAGGGGTTGGCCCTGTAAGCTCTACTTCAGCTTTCTACATCCCCTCTCTAGCTCCATCATTGCCCTTTCAGTGAAACCCTGGCAGTACTGGAGGAACTTTCCTGCATGGCTTTTATTTGATTTGGAGCACATTTTGCCTTAAATTTGTGGCTGTTTTTCTTCCTTCAAAGACTAGTGTGATGCAACACTTTACTGAATTAATTTCATTGCTGCATAATCTGACCCTTCATGAACTTGCAAACCTCACAGTAAATGTAAAAGTGTTAAGGTCAGCAAATAAAAAAAAGTGATAATGTCAAAAACATTCCTTTTCAAAATTGTTTATTTTATGATTACTTTTTGAAATTGTAGAGATCTGCAATAATCACCGTGTAGGTTAATTATAGTCAAAGATTGTGAGACTGTATTTTTCTTAATTACATATTTTAATTTTGCTCGTGTCACTTTCTAGATGCTTGACTTCAGACAAACTATTTAATTTTTGAGCCCTTGTTTTATATGTGAAAGTGGGGATGATAAGAACTTCATAGAGTCACAATGAGAATTTAGTTTTATGTAGTATGTAGTTTTTGAATAAACCCTAAGATAAGATAGGCATTAGGTAAATATTAATTCTTTTCCCTCAGGTAACACTCAAATGGATACATTTGCATACAACATAGTATGAAAAAAGAAAAATATTAAATCTAGACATACATTCTCAGCTGGTTTATGAATTATCAAGGAGTTTTTCATTCAGTCTGGGAAGACATTGAGCAAGTAGGCAGTGGGGAATCATATAAGCAATCTTCTGAAATTTTTATTCATATTAGAAAATTTCAATGAAAAGTTGAAACTTGTTTTTAAAACTTAATATTTAAAAAACTGCCATAGCCTTCCCTAAAATAGATAATTATTTTTACTTTAAATTAACATAGCTGGATTCAACCTAACATTCTTTAGTGGGTATTGAATGAAAACAAGTTGCTACAATGAAAAATATTTACATAAAATGAGAGCAGCCTATTCACACTATCCCTGTAATGAATAGCGCAAGTAAATGGTGGTGATCTATTATTTTTATAAAATACAGAAGCAGTTAGAGTGAAAAGTAGCACTATTAAATTTAACTAACATTCTATGGACTACTGAAAGATTCTTATGCTAACAACAATGAAAGTAATATATAATCTAGAAAAAACATAGCTTCTGTCTCCAAACAATTAATGTATAGGTACACAGACATAGAGACTACACACCCTCTATGATTTGAAGATTAGATTCAAATCCTCAAATTTTAAGAACTTAGGTGTATAGAAAAATTTGTTTGGAAGAGCGAAAATTTAAACACTACAGGTTGCGATTTACAAAATGGTTGTGTTTTCAGACAAAATTGACTTTCTGAATTTAGCTGAAAACCAGTTTGATTTTGTTTAAAAAGATGAGTTTGAGGGCTGGAGATTTAGCTTAGTGGTGTAAGTGCCTGCCTGGCAAGTGCAAAGTCAAGAGTTCCATCCCCCTTACCATCCCCCCCAAAAAAGACGAGTTTGATTATTGTAAAGTATTCAGGTCAGAGTGTGACCAAATTTTTCTACTTAGCAACTTTATTTGCATTATGTATCTATTCATAAGTATAAATAAGTATGTGCATTCAGTCTGTACTTTCTTACTGCTCATGATAAAGAGTAATTTTTGCTGACACCAAACATTAATGGAAAATGATTTTAAAAGGAAATTTTGACACTGCTCCTTGGTTGGAGGATAGAAATGGATAATTTTATTTCCACACTGATTGTATGGAGAGATTCCATATTGTCACCTGCGCTTGTCTATGCCTTGGAAGTTTTGTCTACATTTCATAAACTTTATCGTATATCAACATATTATAAATATGTCCAAATGTAAGTAATCTGCAGCCAGAAGAGTAAAAGATCCTTTGTGCTCTAATTGCAGAACAATGTTCTATCTCAGTCAGTGCCACGACATTCCTTTCATTAGACAGGTCTTTGGTGAGTAACATCTATTGACGTTAGAAAGAGTTTTCTCTGAACAAGTTTCAGAATATAAACTAGTCTGGAATTAGACTATTAAATTGTTTGGGTGATAGTCAAAATAACCCTCATGTGTTTTTTTTTTTTAATAATTGCAATATTGCAAAGCAAGGGAAACCTAAGAAACTTTTAAGTGAGTGTCAATCTCAGGAATGTGGGAATGCTCATAAATCCTCTTGGCTCCTGTTACCCCTGGCTAAACATGATTCTGCTCCATGCTCTAGTTTGATGTTCTCCCCCACCCACTATTTGCAGCTATTAATCTCATTGTGCTTCTCTGACTTGACACTAAACTACTCAAAATTTAACAAAACATTACCCAGGCTCTAGAAACAGATTCTTTGTGTTTTTGTGTGAAAGCTGCTTTTATCTAGACATTTCCTTTACAAGCACTTAAAACTGAGATAGAATTACGACCTCTTGTTGGATTGCTTTAGAGCTCTGATGTTCTATAATTCTCATAAGGCTTCTACCCACATACTAGTTTGGCATTTCAGTAACACCTTTTCTTGTATCTGCAATGTAATTACCAAAGTCACAAGTAGGACACTCTGATACCAGCCTGCTTCTCATTAACCCCTTCCACAAAATGTCTGGAGCCAGCATCTATGCCTCCCTTTTGCTATTTCCTGTTTCTAGAATTCCCAAGAAGAGCTTGATTGTTTCACATGGTCCGTCTTACTTTGTTTTTAATTTTGTTTATGAAATTCACTGAAGTGGTAAGATAGCGAAAGTAAAGAAGACTGATACAAAGGGCCCTAATGTTGACAAAACAAACAAACAATAAACAAACACAGAGCTGAGGTTCTGTGTACATTCCTTCATTCAACAAATATGCATTGAGTTTTTAAGATCATATTAAGACAGCTTCACCATTCTCCAAGGTTTTAAGAGTTCATTGAGTGGGGATCACTAGCAAACATATACACTCACAATATGAAGACAAAAAAACAGAATGTGGCCATTAAGCATCAGGGCTTAGGGAACAGCAGTTAAATATTTGATAGAATGCTTTAAAAAGACATGCCAAGAATTTGACTTTTGAGTTGAATGATAAAGAGCTAGCTGTCTAAGAGTGTGGGATTCTTTAGCAGCTAGTATGAAGGTCAGAATTCAGAAACTTGTCTGAAGTATTAGACAGAATAGTCTAAAATGGAGTGTGGTTGATGCTCCATGAGCTCTGGCATGATTGGCTTGGCATTTCTGTGGGTGCATCTGTGTTTTTAAGGAGCCTGGGGACCTCTAACTCTGCATATAGTGAATGTGACCCTGACCCGGCCAACCCAGAATCCGTGTATTGCACTCCCTGATTACTATCCCTATATCTCACACAGGGATGGATCATCAAGAAAACTAGAATAAAAAAAAAAAAAAGAAAACCAGAATCAAAACTCATGTTCTCCAAGATACAATCTGTGAGTTAGAAGTATATGGCTTATTTATCTCTTTTAGTAAACTATCAATTAATAGTTGAAAGGAAGGGAACCAACTCTTTAGTTTTCCTTGCCACCCTTCCCATCCCATCCTATCCTGCCCATCTCCAAATCTCTGTCCTCTATTAATTTGTTTTTTGTCACAATTTGCTGCTTTATTCTCCAATCAACACTGATTTTCACTTAAATATTTTCTACTGATATGAAAAGGTTGAGTTAATAAAGCTAATTTTATTATATTCTGTTGGGGTCCTTGACATTTCCAGTTGTGTGCCATAATTTGGGAACATGTGAGTGACACTTACTGATTCAACCTTTGACAAAAAATTCGGAAAGTATTATGATTTTAAAAACTTATTATTATTGCTTTCTTTATCCTTTCATTGTAGGCCTCCATAGTGTCAGAGCCTGAGCTATATGGAGAGGAATGGCCACATCATGAACCTGTCCCTGTGGCTCCCACAGTGTACAGGAGAGTGTGTAAGGAGGCACTTGTGAAGTTATTGGGCAGCTGGAAGTCAGGGGCAAGGTAAGTTAGGGAGAAAATGTTAGAGAGTAGCAGAATGGGTGTGTAGACTGCAACTCCCCAGAATTTGTGATTTTTCCTCACTGCCAGGTATGCAACATCAGATCCAATCTTACAGAGTAGAATTCTGGGCAAAAGATGCTGCTCCTTCAGTATTTGCCTTAAATCGTAATCAGTCATATAATTGCTGCTCTGGCCTTCTTGAATGAGCTATGGCTGTAGTTACTCAATTATTTGTTTCAACACAACCAATGACAATAGTTTATAATGCTGCGGTCCTTCAACATGAAGTCCGGTTCCAGATGATGACGAAAATAGATGTTGCAAGTTTTATTATCTTTGCTTTCTGACTGAACAGTCAAGGACAGGTGAGGAAAGATACCCCAAGATTTAGTTCATGTTTGTGATGGGCAACGGAAACACCGATGCTGGAAAATGTAAAGGCAGTTGTAGACAAGGTTTGTACAGGCCCAGGGTGGAAAAAAAGCCAGGAACTTGTTTAAATCCTTTTCATTCAATACATGTTTTCACCTGAGGGATTGACTTGAAGAATGACACAAAGTTTCATCTGAAGTGCAGACAGTATTCATAGTCTTGTGTTTATATTAGTGAACCAGTGGAATAGAGTTAGTGATATCAATGCATATGGGTCCTCTAGCTTCTCTCTGTCTCTGTCTCTCTGTGTCTGTTTCTGTGTTTTTCTCTAACTCTGTCTGCCTGTCTTTCTGTCTCTGTCTGCCTGTTTCTCTGTCTCTGTGTCTGTCTCTCTTTTATTCCTCTCTTTATTACACACACACACACACACACACACACACACAGTCTTGCTAAAAGCTTTATTCTGATACATTGTATCATATTTAATATATCAGTAGCTACTATAAGCAGTGAACAATGAAACTTGTTCCTGTGTGTAAGTACAGACTTTGAAAGTAAACATTAATGTAGAAAAGTTGTAGAGAAACATACACCAAAACAGGTATTTGTGATACTCATTGTTTTATTCAGGAATTCTAGTTGTAAGAATGTAGCCAAGGGGAGTTGGAGGTGTGTGGCATAGATTCAGTTGTAAGAATATTTATGGAAACATTATTAGCGATAGAAAAAATGAAAATCAAATATTCAGTGAAGAGGGATTGATTAATGAATTTCTTTCCTCTATATAATCAAAACCTGTGCAACAATTAAAGTACTTTTCAATGGAAACATATTCTTAGAGAAAAAAAATTTAAAAAGTATGAGTAGGTGGAACTATATGAAATTATTTTTTAGGTCAATGCAGTCTAATATCAGAAATTTATTACTAAAGTACAATTCTTTTTTTGCACATACTAATAAATAGAACAACTGATGTATTGCTAGACTCTGAAACTATATTTGCAAGGTTTACAATGGTTGTCTTTAAGATTATCTGTTTAACATGTCTATTTTTAGTTAACATTATTATCATTATTACTGTAATTTTCTTTTATTCTTTCGTACGGAGTTAGCCTAATCTCCTATTTTATTTAAAATGATCACAATCATGGCCTAAAGACAGCACAAAATCTTCAATTACCAAGGAAAAATTAGATTGCCTTCACTTGACTCTTCTTTCCAACAAAGTAATAAACTCATAGTACAGAAACTTTTCTTAAAATGTAAACCAAAACATTTTATTGTAATTTAACAATTATCTTTCAACTATATGAGCAGATTCTTGGGCCTTCTAGAAATCAATCAGCAACACTTAGATGTTTCACTGATTTCCACAGAAAATCCTTTCCTATCTACTATTTCATAATCGGAGTTGTCTTTAGTGAAGATATGTTCACACTGTAACTTTTTTATTTTCTTCAAATTCAACCTAACATCTCTTTTTCCTATTTCAGAAGTACTCATGTTTTTACATATATACTAATCACCTGTGAAGTATTTTGAGTATGCAGATTAAGAAGGTTCATGTCTAAAAGAAACCTTCTAGGAGGCTAAGGTAGAAGGAGCACAAGTTCATGATGAGGCAGGACAACTTCATGATTTAGTGATACTCATATTCTGCTTAAAAATAACAACAATAACAAAAAAGCCTGAGGATGTAGCTCATTGTAAAGGCCTTAGGTTCAATTCCTGGTAGTACACTCAGTCAATCCATCAATCAGTCAATCAATCTATGGATTCATGTGTTGAAATTTTTGCCCAGTAGGTATAGGATGATATTGAATAACCAAAATTTTTATCAGTATCTCAGAAAGTTTGATTCATTGTCAAATTGGGAAAGAATGCTTATAGTACTTCCAGATAAGATATTTTTCTTTATTCTTCACTCTTCATCCACAAAACATTCAGCCTTTATGAATTTATTGGGATCTTGGATATCTCTCCACACTCATGATTAAAGTCTTCATTTTATTATGCAGGACAATCTCATGATAATTTTTGGTTATCTGAGAGTTCGGAGAAGGACATTTATACCACCATTCTAATAATTTTAAATGATAAATATTTTTCCAAGAGAATAATGTCTTAGAAGTTAAACAAAAGGTTAATAGGTATTTTAATTCAATTAGTAATTGGTGTATTTGGAGTTTTTAGGATCAAGACTAATTTTAGTAAGCTCTACTAGTAGCTGTGAGTAGATCTAATTTTAGAGACCAAAGATTACTTTCATGGTATCATTGTTTGTGTCTAGATGTCCCCACAAGGCCTCACACAGTCATGGAATTCTTTTTGAAGGTGGTTGAATCCAGAGTGTGTGAATGATTTGTCGTGCAATGCTGGGATTAAGGGTGGGTGATTGCTGAATCAGTCCACTGATTGGATTAGTACCACCTTAATTCCAGGAGACTGGATACAATATAAGGTACAGAAAAAGGTTTGTCTCATCCTCTTGTTGTTTTTGCGGTCTTCCACCCCTTTGCCGTGTGTCTCCCTGCATTGGAGTCAACTATGAATGGATATTTCTGAAAACTGTGAGCTAAATAAACCTTTTCTCCTTTAACTTTGCATGTCAGGCATTTTGTCTCAGCAATGAGAGAAAAGTAACTAAGACACATGGCTTTAATATATGTATTTTTCCATACACATTTAGTTCAAGAAATAAAAAGATAATATCAAATATCTAAATTCTTTAATTTTTTTCAATGCATTTTAGGACGTAATATCTGTAGCAGTTTTTCCTCCTGAAGCCATTGCTTGATGAAGACTTTTGTTCTGTGGGTAAAAACTGGAGAAAATGAGGTTTACCTGCTTCCATTTTCAAGTCAAATAATCTCTCTGTTTAGACTGAGGTACAAACTTGCCAGGTTCCCAGGATTCAGAGATTCCTGGCTCAGTGCTTATATGCAGTCTCAAAACAAAAAACATCTGGAGAGATGATATGAACAGTTCCTCTTTCTTATTTATGTTTGAAGGCTGAAGTAGTGTTTATGGAATGAGGAATTTGTTTAAGTTAATGTCCGAAGATTATGAATTCCTTGTCACACTTTATCTGGCTTCACAATTGATGTAGTGAACCAAGATGTCTATACACATACTCACATTCATACACATACACACAGGCATATGGCCACATAACTTTATAGTATATATATATATATATATATATATATATATATATATATAGAGAGAGAGAGAGAGAGAGAGAGAGAGAGAGAGAGAGACTGAGAGATTGCTATTCTGTGTTAGAGAAATCACTGAACCAATTAAAGTGACTACACACTATATTAACTTTTGTGAGGTCCCAGGGCTGATTGGAAGGATCAATGTGAGTGTAACATAGAAGTAATATTTATCACAATATCCTGGTTATTAAGAACCTTACAATCTTTGAGTAAAGAGTACAATTCAAAATTAAGATCTCATAATTAAGTAATTTTCTTTTTAATCTGCTTTTTTGGGGGGGGCTGTACCAGTAATCGAACTCACAACCTCACACTTGCTAGGCAGGCACTGTGCCACTGAGCTACACTCCCAGCCAGTAATTTTCTTTTTAAAAGAACTACATTCTCATGAATTTGTTACCCAAACTGTTGCCAAAAGACAATTCACAACTTTGTTTCAACTTTAAAATTATAATTCTAAGGGAGCCTCTTTGCTGAGAAATTGGATTAATCTAAATGAAAATATAAAGATCTAGTTTCATGTTACTGGAAAACATGTTGGACAAATGACTTTCACCTGATTCTTTCTTTGACCTTTGATTTATCAAAGACAACTAAAAGTTCTCTGCCAACTATGTCCTTAGCCTCTAATAATTCAAAGTTATTTGTTCATAGAAATACAGTAATACTCTGACTGTATCCTAAATGAAGTTTGGAAAATCACAGCCCTTAGAGAGACTGTGGTCTTTGATGAACATGCTCTAAGATTAACTTCTGAAAGGTCTACAAGATTTGGGCCTATGATGTGCCTACTGAGTGGTACAAGAGCTATATTTAAAGGACAAATCCTCAGTTCTCAAGGGTAGCAGTGCCAATATTTTATTTCTTATGAATCACATCATATTTATTTGTATTTCTTCCCACCTACATTTTAAAAACTAATTGAAATCATTCTAAGATAAAGGCCTTTTAAAATTGAACTTATCAAAAAGCTAACTAAGCACATTCTCAACTATCCATAGATCTGTAATTCAGTATTTCATGTGATATTTGAAGCTCTGAAAGCCAACTGCTTTTGTGTCTTCTGTGTGTCCTTGTTCACCTGTTTAAATTAACATACATGCACCTATCTCTGTGTAGAGGAATATGTGAACACATTACACCAATCTAATTGAAATAAAATTAGGAAAAAATCCTCATTTTGTTTTAAAGTTTTCTTTTAAATACTGATTACTGACTGTATTTATGGATTAACTTATTCCAAGTTTTGTGTTTTATTTTACTTTAATACTCCTTGCTATGTGAGGATCTAGAACATTGAAGGTATCCAACATATTTGTGTTATATAAATAATTTGTAGCAAAGCATAAAGATTACATTTTATGAAAATGTTAAAGGATTTGCTTCTTTATCACACAGATTTTTAAGGGCTAATTTTAAAAACTCATAATTAAACTGGAGTTGGAATGCATACATGATAACACTGTATATATCTAACACTGTTAAAGACCATAACATAAGGGTAAAATATTTGCAAAAGTAGTTTTACTGTATTTGTCAAGGGAAGACTGGCAGGATGAAATGAAACATGATAGTTAACTGTGGTGTCAACTTGACTAAGAAAGGCCTAGTTGACTAGGTTAGCACTGTTCGGCGTGTGTGTGGGTGACTGACTAATTGAAGAGGGAGGGTCTACTGTGGGTGTGGGTGACATCAATCAATAAGCACCAATCAAGGAGCTTCAGTCTTCTCTGTCAGCTTTGGTCATCTGTCTTCAGGATTCCAGTGCAGACTCTTTAACCTTCTAGCACAGATTCTTCAGCTCCCAGCAGAGACGCTT
>RJWT010047451.1:0-11306 GCA_004365215.1 Cuniculus paca | reverse complement strand
TTATACCAACCATTTAGTAAAGACATTCTACTATATACTCAGAGATAGGGTTAGATCATGGACCCATTGTATTTTCTGTAAGATGGAATTTGTTCAGGATCTCATTCATTATCCACAAGGTGTAACTGAAAAATATGGTGAATGTTAATTTTAAAAATAATTCCAGTAAGACACATTGCCATTAATCTATAGTATCTCCTATGGTTTTGAATACAGTTACCCCCTCATTCTTGCCACTTTCTGAAGCAATTCTGGGAGTCCTTTTTCATGAGTGTCTTTAGCTGAGCTGTCCTATCTTCCTTGATGTCCTGAAATAATTCAAAATGTTTACTTTTCATAGTTATTTTGACTTTGGGAAAGAGCCAGAAATCACATGGTACCAGATCCACTGGACAAAGCAGATGAGGACACACCATAAGATATTTACAAGCCCACCTTTCTATCAGGGGGCACTTGGCAGCCGCATTCTCCATGTTTTCTTAATCACACCTCATAAAGACATTCACGAAAGAGGACTTTCAGAACTGCTCAGAGTGTGGCAAGAATGGTAAGATATGTGTGCTTAAAGCGAGGCTGGTTATATATACTTTGGGGAGGGGGGTTATATTATTACCATACCCTATATTGTACATTACTGTCCCTATATTGTCTCTTACTCTAACCAAGGAGACATATGGCATTTTGATTTACTGTGCATCACTGTACCCTGACTCCACATATGATAAGCCTAGTTAATTAGTTAATTGTACTACCTTTGGTTAAATTCTGAGTAATTCTTCTTTTCTCTGTTAATGCTTATTCTGATGAAGTACTACTAGATTTTTCTTAGAGAAGTAAGAGAATATTTATTAAATAAATAAAAATGGTGGCATTTTCACTATGGTGGCATTTCAGGGTCTTTCTTTAAGAGAGACTATCCTCTTTCCAACCAGTGAGGCCTGAATTTTATTCATTGAATCTAATCTGGAAACTGAGTAAGAAGTTGCAATTTTATATTTCTGTAGCTAATGTCAGGTTCTGCTCATCACCTCTTAATTACTTGCCATTATACAAATAAAGAAATAATCTAGTCAGCTTCCCATCTATCTCACCTCTAAAAATATTATCAGTCATTTTGACAAACCCCTGCGATTTAAAGAACCTTGGTTATCATCCCAGCTTTGCTATGACCCATGGTTATTATGACTATTTTTCCTCTGATGTAAAGTGTTTTCTAACTGGCTTCTACAATTCTGAAGCTCACTTCCATGCCCTTGTCACCTGGGGTATAACAGTCAGCCTCCTCTGAGCTTTACAGTCATGCTGGGGCCCCCTCACTAGTGTGTTCCTAATTTCCCATTGAAAAGTATGGTTTATGATCCTTCCCAGGAAAATCATCAAATAGAGATACTCCATGGTCATTCGTCTCAACATTTTTACTGCCCTGAGCCTTGCTAACCACTCTGCAAAACTATGCCCTATTCAATTCATTTATTGCAGTCCATCTTAATGCCCAGTTTCATGTAACCTGTCCAGAAACTTAACAAGACTTGTTCCAAGTATTCTAAGTAAAATGCCAAGTTCTAAGCTACAAGAGCATTCTCCCACATCAATACATTCACACATATTAAACTCTGTATTCTATCTCACCTGGTCCAACTCCATCAAGATCTTCTTTCCTACACAGTTCTTGGTGTCTGCTGATATGTATTAGCTAGGTCCTAAAGTCCTTTAATAAGTTTTTATTCTATAGAAAGGGATTATATTCATTCACTTTACCTAATCTCAGACATGTTAATGGTCCAGTTACTGGTATGAAAGTAATAAAGGAGGCAGTAATAAATATTTTGGAAAGTAGCATTGTTTTGAGAAGCGCCCATTCCAGCAAAGATCACCTGAAGATAAGATGTTCTACACTACCAAGAAAGATAGGCTTCTTCTATTGCTTAAGAGGATTCAGGAAAATGCTGACGTTAAAGTTTTATACATACATCTACCAAACTGCCCCAAGTCTATATTTTAGGGTTTCACTCTTTCCCTAGCATGGTCCTGACACTAGTGTAGGATCTATGTTGAAGCTGGTTGTCATCACAGCTTTGAATATAAATATTTAAGATATGAAATTTCATCTCCAGTCATAGAAGATAAAAGTCACGTTAAAACTACCACAAAGATTTTCTACACTGCATAAGTTAAGGACAACAAGGGAACAATCTCACCCTAATTCAGATGCTTCCTATAAGCTCACATCATCATGGCTGAGGGTTTCTCTTAGAAATATAAATAGGCCCACATTTTTTTATTTCACCTGTATGCAAACAATATATCTCACAACTTTTGGGAAGAACTTGAGGCAGAATGATGGGATGCTGTAATCACAGCATGACTAGGAATTGGCATAGACCTGTCCTCTGTAGCCAAAATACTGATTGAGTCAAGATGGTATGATGGGTATAACGTAGCCTATTCCTTCAAAGACATGTTCTAATGCCCAAATTTTCATGTTATCTGGAGGGAAGGAATGGGTGACCCCATTGAGTACAGCATGTACTCTCCAAATTTGCACAATCACTGCCAACTTCACTAGTTTGGAAAAACTTACGTGCCTCAATAGATTTTAATCTTGTGCTAGAATACAGAAAGCATAAAATTTCAAAGAAAAAAGATAATCAAAACCAATATCTTTATTTTATGAATGATAAAGCAGATCTGTCAAGATATAATTGACATGGCATTTACATAGCCTAGCTTTGCTATTGTTGCTCATTTTCCTCTCTACACCTCAAGCCCCAGCTAGTTGTCTCATGAGAGGTAATAAATGAGTCCATGAAGCCTGTAACTGTTTTTGGAAACAAATCTATATTCTCACCAACCCAGACTTCTGGCTTGCCTCCAGAACAATTGTCTCTGGTTACCTTCACTTTGATGTTTCACAAAGTACTTCAAACACAAAGCAATCTCAAAGCAAATTCTGTTTTAAAAAAAATTTACATCTTCTCCTAAAGTTCTGTTAATTCTATATTCTTTTTTTTCTCTGATTGCCCATTTCTATTTTGGATTTGATATTGGTCTTTCATTCAACCACTGCTATCATCTTCCTGCCTTTGGCTTCTCTCCTCTCTAATTCAGCCTCCATAATGCTGCCAGAGTGACAGTTATAAAATGCAAGATTCAACAATCTACTATACTTTCTAAAACCCAATGGATCACTATCACACATAGCATAAAATTGTTTATTCATTTAATAAATAAATACTGAGCACCTATCTATTTTCTTGGGCTATGTTCATAGTAGCAAGTAACACAAACATGTCTTCATATTCATGGAACTTTAAATGCCATGGGGTTTTTCAAAGCTTTGTTTTCCTATGTTTGACCCGTTAATATACTGATGTTCTATTTCCTGATCATGTCCCAAAATTACTTTAAAAATGCTTTTACCTCTGCTGAACTACTCTTGTCATATTGACTTGTATTCCCTGAAGGAACAAAACCCCTGAGGATAGGGGCTGTTTTATTAATCTGTCAGCACATTCACTGAATGAATGCACTAGTGAACTATATATAGCCACTGGGTAGAAGTACAATGAACCAAGCAAGGTACCTTCAGCACACAGCTTCAGAAGGCACTTTTAGGATCAGCTGTGGG
The DNA here is from genome assembly GCA_004365215.1 of Cuniculus paca. Taxonomy (NCBI): domain Eukaryota; kingdom Metazoa; phylum Chordata; class Mammalia; order Rodentia; family Cuniculidae; genus Cuniculus; species Cuniculus paca. The sequence goes on along the minus strand of RJWT010047451.1, from coordinate 7,678 downwards.
TGATTTATTTGCCTCTGGCTCCATTTACAGCAGAAACCAGGGCTTACAGGGAGCATTTTCTATGCATTGTCCACGGTGCTGAAAAAGGTAGTGGACTTTGGGCATCGTCCAGGGTTCTGTTTAGAAAGTGTACATCTCTGCCTGCGTGCAGCATCAGTTTTCCATACATTTCTGTTTCCACATCAAAGTGTCTGATGTATGTAGCACATCACAGGGTCGAGGCTGCTCTCCAAAATGCACCAAGAAGACCAGACAGAATGTGTCTCTGTCATTTGGTTTCTGAAAAACAGGTGCTGTACATTCTCAAGTGCCTAGGGAAGCCCTAAAAACACCTCCCCAATCCTGTGGGACCATTACAAAAAAGTGTTTTCCAAATTATCTCTACAAATAACAATCTAGAAATTTTTAAATGTCGCTGAGATATCTTTCAATCCCTAGAACTAGAAGTTCTTGAGTTATTCTGGGTCTACATCAAACTACTAGCCTCATTAACAAGTCAAAACCTCAATAAATAAGCTGCATATTGTTATCTTAGAAGTAGCTGCTCAGGTTACAAGATCTAGGCACACACAAAAAAATGATCAATCAAACAATGACAGCACAGACTTCTTTTTGATGGACTAACAGAGATCAGTAGCATAGCTATCAACCTTGCATACATATACATACATACATACAATCTTTTCTTCCTTTTCTCCTTTCCCCTATTCCATTTGTTCTTTCCTTTTGAGCACTTTCTTTCTCTTTCATTATTACAATCTCTATCGTACATTTTGGATCTTATTACTCTTTCAGTTTTTTATTTTTATTTTTATTTTACACTAGGGAGACAATATGATATTTATAAATGTGAGGAGCAGCTACTTCTAAGATAACAAAATACAATACATTAACTAGTGGTAGTTTCCTACCATTTTTAAAAAAATTTTGTATCATTTCTGTTCTTTTTTGCTTTTTAAAATAAAAATAAATAAATCATATTTACACACAGTAAAAAATTTAAAAAAATAAATAAACTGAACAGTTTCTATTCATGTTGCCAAAAATCTAGACAGGTTGAAAGTTTTGTACTGAATGTTATCTGTATAATGCAACCTATCTCCAGAATATGAACCTGAATTATAGAAGGAAGTATTGATTCTTGTCTGACAATCTGCATTAAGTAGGCAGTTTGACTCTTTTTTCCTATTTGTGTGGCTCTGTTATTCTTTAAACAAAGAAAATATGTTAAATGGTGCATTGATTTTTAGTTGATCTTTCAAATTATTTCTGGCAGTGTATGCACAGACTCAGTTTAGTGAGGAATTTCATCTAGTAGGTGCACAGAAGGTAAAAATGACAAGCCATAAAGATGGAATCTACCTAGCCTTGTTCCTACATTTAGTAAATAAAGAAACCAAGGCTGGGTAGAAAGCGTTTTCTTGACCAAGGTCATACAATGAGCTAGTGGCAGAGCTAGGATCAGGGTTCAGATTTTGTAACTGCAAAGCAAACATTCTCTCTCCATCACCACACATGGAAATTTCATACTTCCCACAAGGCCTGGTTACCTGACATTGAAACTATTCAGGAAATATGTATAAAGGCAAATCAGATAACAGTAAAAAATAATTATAATACTGACTGTACACCGGACACTATGCTTCATACAATGATGTTGAATTGATATTAATGTTACTGTTGTTCTGCTGTTTGTTGTTTCTTATTATTGCTGGTTTTGTCGTCTTTCCTCCCCTTTTGCAACAGAGAAAACAAGGCTTAGAGGGATTGGGTAATTTACTCAAAGCCACAGAGATAGTAAATGACTAAACAGGAATTTCGGTTTAGATTTGGCTCCAAAATGTGCGCCCTTTCACCAACACACTGTTTTGCCTTCCTATTTTCTTTTTAAAAGTAGTTTCCTTTTAAAATACTTGGTTTTATGTTAACCTACAGGAAATGCTCTAAATCTCTGGTGATGACAGGGTTTTACATTTTTGACCAGATGTAGTCAAGCAAATCAATGTCTGAGATAAATCAGAGAGTGAACTTAATAGGTGAGTTATTTAGTCGTCTTATTAGCTATAATTAAATGAGAATTTCAAGTGAATGGTACCCACATTGTGACATTTGACTAAATAATGTTTCCTATTTTTATTGCTAATATTACTAAAAATAATAAACATGTCAAGTGTCTGTTATCTGCCACCTAATTTACATGTCTGACTTCACATAATCCTCAAGACAACTTGCAATATAGGTACTATTAATTCCATTTTATGGATGAGGAAGCTGAGGTCCAAGGAATTTAGATACCCTGTCCATCTTTTTATGTAATTTTGGCTGCCTCTCATGTTTCCAGAACCAAGACTTGGTCTGCTTCAAACCACTTCCTGGCAGGGCTGTGTCCCATATTTTGCTAATCCTGCTAGGGCACAAGTGTTTGATTTATTTAGTTTTACTTTCCCCAATGTATTTTGGTGTATACTGTGATAGGAGCTCAGCAGAACTGGACAATTTATACCTTGCCAACCTCATCTTTTAATTATTCTGCCCCTTTGTGTATGTCCATGGTGTCTCGGTGTCCTGAGAGCCCTTTCTCTCATCTCCGCTCAAAGCTCAACAATCAAGGCTCACCTGGCACATCTTCCATGTTGATCTTCTCCATTTCCACCCTTCTTACACAGACTCCCATCTACTTGACTCATTAGTCTATTTATTAATTCATTCACTGAGCCAAGGGAGGATCTGTTCCCAGCCAGATATTGCACTGAACAGTTGGGTTGATTATACAAACATCTCACTTGCTGGAACATCATATAACATTTATTACCTTTTATTTTTTGTCCTGTTAATTCATTTTTGTTTCCATTTTAATACAAGGTATAGTCTTTGAGGACAAAGATTACATCTCACCTTCATATTAAGAAATAAGACACAAACAAATGTTCAATAAGTAAATATTTTTAAGTAAAATATTTGAAAAAATGACAACATTGGTTAATTTTACAATTGATGTCTTACATAAATTACTAACCCCTTATTATTAATAATACTTGTTCTAACTATATACAAACTAATGCAGCAGTGATATCCTTGGGAAGAAAAAAAGAACTGGAAATGGAAAGAAGAGATTACTTGATTTTCTTTTGGGTTTCTTTTCTTTCAAGCAAATTTTTTTGTGAGACAGGGTCTCGCTATGTGGTTCAGACTGGCCTTGAACTCACTATATAGCCATGCCTGGCCTAAAACTCATGATGATCCTCCTGGCTCAGCTTCCTGAGTATTGGTATTATAGTTGCGTGTCACCACATCTGGTTCAAAAATGTTTTATGCCAAGTACAGTGGTGTGGCACCCAGAATCCCTGTTACTTGGGAGGTTGAGGCAGTAGGATCACAAGTTTGAGGATACTCTGGGAAAGAACTTGTCTCAAAGAACTTGTCTCAAAATAAGAAATGTAAAGATACTGAAAATGTGATTGTGGTAGACGCTTGCTTAGTGTGCCCAAAGTCCTGGGCTCAAACCCCACAACTGTGAGGAAAAAATATTTTGTGTTCTGTGTTTCTCTGTATGACCTTCCTCAAGTCTCTAGAGAAAGTACATATTAAGTAGATTAGTTTGGAAGTCAATTACAGAACAGAAGTGAAAGTTATAAACACTGAGGAACTTACCACATTGTTGGGGTCATTGAAATTTTGCTTTCTTCTTGAGCTTTACCCCGCAAAGAGTCAACAACTGGGCCTTTTCTTAACTGGACATCAGTCCTCAGAAGCTGGGACACCTGGCCTAGTGTGACTTTTTGTTTTTGTTTTGGTGTGTTTCTTTGAATATGACCATGTGGTTCTCTGGCACCATGTAGGCTCTTTCCCTCAGCTGGTGACTGCGCTCTCTACCATCTGTGAGCTCACCACCTGCAACGAGAATCTATAAAACTCAGTGGGATAAAGTTCTGGTTTGGGTAATTGTTGCTGGAACAGTTTTTTCCTCTTTTAAAAAATTTCCTTTATAATTTTAAATCATCCTCAGCCATGAGTAAGGTAAACAGCTTCCAGAAAAACAACTTCAGAAGCTCCAGGTGGTCAAAATTCTATCTCTGGAAAATGTGGGGTTGCCCTTGATGGACATTAGGTATAAGTCTTATTGCCTATCTACAATCTCAAATTATTAGGGAAGAATCTTTCTGATCATATCATCTATCTACAGGATGAAAATTCAGCTCACTTCTAGCCTTTAGGTCTGATTATTTCCATACCTGTTTTACAGAACTACTCTTTTTCTTCTGCCATTGACAGCAGCATTAGGCTGTGTGTGTGTGTGTGTGTGTGTGTGTGTGTGTGTGTGTGTGTGTGGAGTCCTCCTCTATACTAAATTGGCTACAGATCTCTAAGCATCCTCTGCCATGATACTAAGCATCTAAGTATTCACTAAATTAAAACTTCCAAAGGCAAGAGGTAAAAGGAAGAGCTCAGAGGAGAAGGCAGAACATTTCTCAGACACCAAGAAATTCTTCCAAACAGTTCAATTTCAGTGAAGTGTCTTTTATCTTGGTGATACTAGTCTCTATAATTTTTTAAATTGGCAAATAGTTTGAGAAGAAACTGGAAAAAAATTTCCAAAAGATGATCAGTTTTGTGAGTTTATTTTTTATCAACAACTTAGTAAAATACACGTCAGAGAAACCTTCTCCCTTTCTTGACCCTGAAAATTCTGCACATAAATAAAACATCTGCAGATCTCTTGCCTGGTCCCTTGCCCCACCACAGCCACAAAGCTACATTGTTATGGAAATGCAGCAAGATGGGGTTGCAATGCACTTGCTGCCTTTATTATAATCTTCTCTGCTATGGAAAGCTCTCTGATGCAAGGCCACTATACTCTCATTTTGTAAACTGCCATTATAGTAACATCTTTATTCTACATAAAGGACTCAAAGGCCATGGTGAATGGGCTCCCACCTTGAGGGAGGGTCAGTCTCCTTGAATGAAGGTGTGTGTAAATTCTAGTCATGATTCTCTCCCTTATGCTGATGAGAGCAACCACATAGCTCGAGGTTTACAGAAACGTTATCTGTGCTTGGGGAGGCATACTTACTGTATGGAGAACAAAACCTCTAAGGTACCTTAGCTTGCTTTTTTTGTATGGGAAGTGTGGAGAATCCAGGACAACAGCCAGATAGTAATTTGTCTGCTCTCACTGCACACACTTAGGAAAAATAACTGGTATGTGAGAATCAATGAAATGAGAAGAGGGAACACATTTGTAAAGACATGGAAGAACACATTGTATGGTTAATAAGCAATTCTGTGGAGATCTATGACATTAACCCAGTTTTCCCATTGTTATAAGATAAATCCTTTGGGTCATTTTCTCCTTTATAAAAGGGTTTTTTTTTCCTTTATAAAATTCTTGTTTTGCAATAAATATTTAGTGAGCCATTTTTATATTTAGCCATACACATTTCCTGTAAGATAGTAAACATGGAGCTTAATTTTTATTTTTTGTGATCTGAATGCTGACTTGTCATGTTGGCTCTATGCGCCCTTTTTCTTATTTCCCTTCCCCTTCCCCTTCTTCCCCTTCCTCCTCTTCTTCCCCTTCTTCTTCTTCTTCTTCCTCTTCTTCTTCTTCTTCTTCTTCTTCTTCTTCTTCTTCTTCTTCTTCTTCTTCTTCTTCTTCTTCTTCTTCTTCTTCTTCTTCTTCTTTTTCCTCTTCCTCTTCTTGGTACTGGGAATCAAACACAGGACCTTACACTTAACAGGCAGATGCTGTGCCACTGAGCTATATCCCTGGCCTGCCTTTTCTTTCTGGATAAGAAAGAAGCAATAATAATGTCAAAGTTGAATCTGAGTTAAATCCTTTCCAGGTTAACAATTTGATCTTGAATGAGTTCTTCAGTCTTTTGAGATTGATTTTGGGGTATGTAAAATGCAAATAATGATACCACTTAAAGATGCTGCACAGATGAAATTATGTAACATGTGTGAAACTCTTGTCCTGATATGCAACACACAGTTTAGGGAATGTGGGGCTACCGGAAAAGTGGTGCAAAGCCGCATATGCCCAGATGCTGATGTTTAATTAGAACAGATGAGAAGTAGAGGTCAAGAGGTTCTTGTGGTGAAGTACAGTTCATCTTGTCTTTTCCAGAAAATACCTGGACAGAAAACCTGAACCAAATGTACAGAGCAACTCTCTGAGAACTGTGGAAAGGACAAGCAGCAGGTATATTGGAGAAGGAAAAAGAATTGGGAAAAGTATTTGAGAATCAACTGGAAAGAAGATTTTCAGAGGCTGATCAGTTTGGTAAGTTTATTTTCCATGAATTTGCTGTTAATTCTCCAAGTCTGAATTCAAACCTAGCCCAAATCTTGGAACCTCATACGAGGTGTGAGAAGAGAGAGCTTCCAGATCCACTGATTTCTGATCCAAAGAATGAAGATGAGGGAGCCTACAGAATAGAGAGGTGGCATATATTCCCCTGATTTTTAATTTTTTTCAATTTTTTATTAATACACATTTACAGTACACAATGGTTACATTCCCTTTGGGGAATCTCAATTTTTTCATTTCCTTCTACTACCCTCTCTGCTAACCTCTATCTCTTGGTTCACTCCCCTTTTGCAAAAGATCGATCTCTGTATTTTTTTAATTCACAGCATACCTGAGGCTTTCAGAACTGAATTGCAGGGTGAACAAGTGTCCAGAGAGTTGTATGTGAGGAACATATCCAGCCAGCACTGAAAAAGTTTTGAACCTGAACTGACATGGAACCACAGCCCATTAAATACTGGTTGTGATCCAAGTGTAACTGGGTTGATTCCCTTTTTTTAAAAAAAAATACATACTACCCATTATAGTAGAACAAAATCCAAATTCATATAGTACTATATTCAAAATGTATAGGACATAGTTCAAACTCATTTGACATACAGAAAAGAACTCAACAGTTTACAAAGGGAAAGACCATCAGCAGACACCAGTCAAATTAATAAAGATATTCAAGTTATCAGGCAAAGTCTTTAAAGCAGTTATTATCATCATACTTCAAGATGTAAAGACAAAAAAGAAATAAGGGAAGTAAAAAAAGTCTGGGTAGATAAATAGAAGCTTTATTAAACAATGAATAGAAATATTAGAAATAAAACCTTAAAATAACCAAAATATGTAGTGGACAGATTTAAGGGGCAGTGGACAGATTTAAGGGTCAGTAAACTTGGAGATAGATCAGTATAAAGTCTCTCATCTTAAACATAAAGAGAAAGAAGTGAACAAAAACAGGAAAAAAGTATGGGACAATACCAAAAGGTTTAAAATTTGTGTAGTCAAATTATCTCTTGAAGAATAAATGCAATGCAGAAAAAATAATCATGATGATCAAAGCAGTAGTCTAAACATTTTCTAACTTGGGGAAATACATATATGTCTTGCATATTTTTTATAATTAATTTATTTATTTGGTACTGGGAATTGAACTTACAACCTCACACTTGCCAAGCAGGTACTTTGCCACTAAGCTATATCCCCAGTTGTCCTTGCATATTTTAAAAAACCTTAGAGATCTCAAAACAGAAAAAACTCAAAAAAGTCCACACAGAGACTCAATCAAACTGATGAAAACCAGACAATGAAAAAAATACTTTGAAAACCACTGAAGGAAAAGGAGCATTGCACACAGAATAACAGTATTTTTTTTTTTTT
>RJWT010047450.1:0-11295 GCA_004365215.1 Cuniculus paca | reverse complement strand
CCTTTGTCACATAAACTTGTGAAAGGACATTCTAATATAAACGTCATGTAATTTTCAGGTATCAGGAAATATTACGCCTCTTTTGATTTTTTTATAACCATTAAAAAAATGAAAAAAGACTCTCAGCTTGCTAGTTGTATAAAAAGTAATTGGCTAGATTTTACTCATGGGCTATAGTTTGCTGAGCCTTGAAATAAAATCTTAAAAACATGGAGGAAAAAGATGAAGTATTTCCACCCTGAAATTTCTTTCAAAAGTATTTTTGTCCTTGAACTATCAAGATAATTTTTTGCAGTGCTATAAACATAACAGTAATGACAGTACCTCCACAGCACTGTGTATGTGCCTTGCTCTTTTGAAAATACTTTGCCTCTATTGCCTCACTTATTTCTCACAATAAACCAATGACAGAACAACCACTATTACCATATCTATTTTACAGGTAAAATAATCAAGGTACACAAAACTTCAATAATTTGCTCAAATTCTCCATCAGTAGAAATAGTAGAGCCAAATGTGTACCTGGCAGACTAATTCCATCATGTACTCACTTAACTACCACGCTAGCTCGAGTCACCCACTGGATGGACACTGCTGTATATCTTTCTGCTTGAGTGTTGCCCACAAGGTCTAGAAAGCAGGATGTTTTTATTTAGAATCTGTTTATGAGACAAGTCTGAAAAGAGAGTGATGGAAAAATGCTAAACAACCTTTTACATCAAGTTAATGCATATTTTAAAACATTCTTGAATAACATAGTTTAGCAGGCAAATTAACAATCACAAGCAGTTTTCCAAAAAATTTCAACAATGAAATGAAGAAAGCTTTATTTGCTTGATTGATTGGTACTGAAGATAGGGCAGACCTTAGACTTTGAATATGCATTATTTGAACTAAAAATAAAAACTTGCTGTTGAAGTTAGGTTGTTGGGAACTGGATTGATGTGACTGTCCTTGGGAAACCCAAAGGACCCCTGACCATTACAGGAAGTTCCATTTAACTTGCAAGTCACTAAGTAATCAAAACAAGGATGACAGACCATAAAGAGAAAATTGGTTATCAAGGACCCCTCCTCTCTGAAAAATTTCTCCAATGTATCATCAAATGTAATAAATCTGAAAAACAATCTATGTCTTATGTATCTGTGCATATATTTACTCTTTGGGTATATGTGGGGGTGACTTTTCTTCATTTATATGGGAAGGACAAGATATATTCTATAAAAACCTATTGATTCTGCCAAATTTGTGTTATACCATTTTCAAGTTGATTAATATTGGGCAAATTCTCTTCTCTCTGTATCATTCAATTACTTCACTAAAAATGGGGATAACCAAACACACAGGCATGTTGGAAAGATTAAATGGCATAATGCATTTGTGGTATCAACTGCATAAGAACAATGCTTATATTAATCTCTTAATAAGGGTAGTGGAAAGAGAATCAAGCTGTACATTTCTGTTTAAATATAAAGAAACTATTATTGCCTGCATCAGCAAATTCAGATAGGAAATTTACTATTTATTTATATTTTTCACCCACAGCTAGGAAACAATGAATAGTATAATAACTACTATCAAAGATAGTTTCAGAGATCTGTGGAAGTGTGTATATTCATTTTGTTTTGAAGTATGAAGAGTCAGCATCACCTCAGAAATATCTGAGGGGATAGATTTTATTAAAAACATTTGTTTTATATTTTTTCTAATGAGAAGCATTTTCCCAGGTAAGATCTAAACTTTTCATATTAAAAAAAAATGAAAACCCAGCCACTCAAGTGAACACTGTGTGTGCTGGATGTGACTCCTTTGGGAGGTGTCGTGCCATTTGATAAAAATCTCAGCACATTTGGTAGGTGGCGAGAGGTTTCAAGATTGAACTGGATTTTTATCTTTTGGGTTTGTGTCCTTTAAAACCATCAACTTTCTTTTTTCAAAGTTAACTTTTATTTTTACTAGGCCCCTGCGCTACCACCCGAAGTTAAGTTGTTGGCATTCTTTAAAATGCTGTTAATATTAATGGGATAAAATTGACCTTCTTTGTAGTCTCAAAATGAGTGGAGGATTAGTGAGACTTGGGCTGTGAGTTAATTGGAAATGAAGCTCTTGGGGCAAGGTCACACTGACTGGTTTTGGGTAGGTACACATGCTGAGTGCTAAGAGAAATGCTATCCGTAGAGGGGTGCTTTTGCGGAAGACCCTCAGGTGGCTTGTTTCTGCTTACTTTGGAGACAGAACACGTACGATGATCAGTTATTTCAAGAATAACCAGTTGTGACAAATGACCCCAATGTAGAGGAACTAAATAGAATTTCACCTATGACTGTTAAGGATAAGCTAAGTGACCAGCAGATTCCTCTGGTAGATGGATAATTTGGGGTGAGACTGGCTCTCGAATACTGGGAAAACCTCATGTTGATGAGTTTGAGGGAGACAGAAATAGCTTTGTTACACATCCAATTATATTTAAAGGGAATCTATTAAACAGAGTGCAGAGGTGCTGTTATTTACTTGATTTAGTTTATCCAAGTAAAGTAGGCATTCCATTTCTATATTCTACTTTAGCTACTTTTTTCATTTTTATCTCCCTTTTATTCTGTACCATATTGAAGGATGGGCCTCAGAGACATTCTATCTGTGACCTCTAGTTCTGGCAATTTTCTCACTCTCATTCCTTCCAACCTTCTTCATTCCCTGGAGGCACTAATATAACAATACTGTAACAGTAGACGGCACTAATTCTGAACCATAGCAGTGTTTTCATTAAACAGATCGACTGCTATGTGGACAGGGACTTGCGAACACATCTGTTCAACAGGGTTTTTCATTTCATGTAATTTTCTGAAACCACGTTGGCAAAGTATCATTCTTATAAGTTATCCCCAAGGACAGGGAAATAGTTTTGCTCAATGGAACTCTAAACCTCAATGCTATTTATGATTGTGAGATTCCAGCTGTATTTATTTGCTGCCTTCCACAGATTAAGATAAACTCTGAGGTAGTGTTATTTTGGTGTGGTTTGGTGCTTTCCTTTCGCCCAGTTTCAGGGCTGAGCCTCTGTGGAGTTGCTTGCTTTTTTCTTGCCTGGTCCCTCTAGTCATTTGGCAAAGATTGGCAGAGCCATTGGATAGATTGAAACTTTGCAGAATAACAAGCATTATTTTTGCCCAAGTAACTGGTTCGACTGAAGTTATCTCCAGTGATCTCATTTGATAAAATTATATCTCAGCTCCTCTCTCTACACATTCTCTAACAACCTCTGTCTTTTCTCCTCTCGCCATTGCCAGGGTTTTTCACATTTATGTGATTCTGCAAAAACCATTAATTTTTCTGAGGTTGGCTGGAAACTGAAAGTTGAATTCCACAAGCTAGAGTTTGCGTAGCTGTGATGATAGATTATTTGTGGACCGTGCAGGAATATGGGAGGCTAGAGTTACATTTTCTTCTCTCAGCCTTGCAGTCAGGTGGATAATCAGGGTATGGGAACCAAAGGATACTATTTTTCTAAATAAAAACCATCAGTAAATTCCCTGTTTTCAGTCCATTCCATGTCTTGGTTTACTCTGGGCTCAGTATTTCTCTTGTATTTCAAAGATCATCTCCAACCACCTCTGGAGTCTCTTGTTGGGCTTAGTCCCTCTAAAAACTCTTATCAAAATGTGTACCTATTCTTTAGAAAATTTTATTTCTTTTTATCATCATTTTATTTGTTCAGATTTTAATTGTTTTAATACAAAAAGTGCACAGGACAGTCTAGACTCTTGCCTCCAGAGCAGAATTTGGATATCTTTTCTCTCTTTGATTATGATCCCGGCGTGGTCCCACACTGTGGAGACTTAGTTCATGGGAGTCCCTCCGACCTTTGAGGATGGCCTCGTAGGAGAGCTGACAAAGCACTTCTGAGAGTTTAGCTCTTGGCAAACATTAAATTAGAAGACTGTTCCCTCAGGAGAGCAGCTGGCTCTTCAAAGCATTCGCAGCTGAAGGAGCATTTGGCTGCACATGGGGGATCTGTGAGGTGGTGGCTTTGGCTTTGGCTCCTACTGTGCGTCACTTCTGACACTCGGCCAGTCTCCCTCTAGCCCAGGTCAGGGGGTGGAGAAGTAGGAGGAAGTCACAGGTTTCACTCTGAAAAATAGAGAGGGGCTTCGAGACATTTTTGTAAGGCTCTGGAGGAGGAGGTTCAGTGTAAGTTGGCTGAGGAGATGTTTCTCTTCCTCCACCCCCACTCATAACCGATCCCTACAATGACTTGCAGCCTCTGGAAGATGCCTCGCAGGAACAAAACAGATTTCTGTCTGTTTTTGAGAGTTCAATGTGTGAGTGGATGACGTTTGCTGTCTTTTCTCAGCATGACTTCCTCCCGCTTCTCAGTCATGACACAGGTTAAACGGAGGCTGTTCCAGTGTCAGAATCCACGCACAGAGAACTCCAAAGTCTATTTCCACGTTTCTTCTGCCTTGAGCTGACCTTTAATAAACGCAAGGGAATCAACTTACTTTGTATTTAGATAGAACTTTTAGAAGTTTTGTAAAATATAGGAACGCTTCTCCTGATGGGCAGAGGGAGGGTGGGCGTTGGCAACGACTCTCCAAAAGAGTATTTAGGATAAAATGGTGGCTTGCTTGCTGGTTTATTTATCCAGATAACATAAAGAAATGTGGTTAATGAACAAATGAATTGCAAACACTTTGAAAAAAAAAAGAAAGATTTAAAAAATAGAACACAGGTAATGCTTCGACCTTGCAGGGTTATTGCTCCCCTTACGGGGTCTTTGGTCTTGGGAGCGGCAGAAGCGGGGATCTTTCTGAGTTTGTAGAGGAGAGACAGCTGCTGTTGGTGGTGGTGGGGGGGATGGGAACCAGCCAGGATGACTGACTAATATGGAAAGCCAGGTCTCCTTCTGAAGCCTCAGCAAAGGACATTTGATTATACTTTCCAGTCTGACCTTGTGCTCAGCTGGTTCCTAAAATTCCCACCTGGAGCATCCCTGTGCTCCTGACTTCCTAGAGCAGCATCCGAGCCCAGTGGAGCTCACTGCATGTTCTCATCCACTCGGTCCCTCTCCTGAGGTTTCCATGCTCCAGGGTTGTTTTGGAGAGTGGGGCATACTGCAGTGTGTACTTTCCAGTCACTAAAATTCCTCGGGTGACAGGAAGTGGGAGGAGAAAAGCAAAACTCTTCTACCTGGAACTCTCAGGTTTTCACATCATCTGACTTTTTAAATTTTTTTTATTTTAATGAAAATAGAACAAAACAAAACAAAACAAAGCAAAACAAAACAGAATAGAGTCAAACACAATATAGCATTTCAGAACAGAACACTGTAAGCAATACAGGTCTTCAAAACATAACAACAGGAGATTGACAATGGTTACCCTGTGTCTCTTGCCTTCTTTGAAATGGTTGTTCATACATTTACAGACAATAAACTCAAGCAAAACAAAATAATATAAAATCAGCTAAAACAAAAGAGTGAGAGCATTACAGGCCTTCAAGTCACACAACAAGAAACCAACAATGGCTACTGTAATGTCCCTTGTTTTCTTCAAAAGAGCTGTTCCTATCTTCTCCCATGTTGCAATCAAATAGTAGAAAAGAGACTTAAACCAATCAAATCAAAGAACAAAAGCACCATTGGACTTCAGAACCTTTTCCCCATATTTATAGGGAATTTTGTATCTTATTGAGTCTTTCAGTTTCTCACATTAGGAAGACGATGCAGTGTTTACACATGTGAGTTTATTTCACTTATGAGTATGGTCTCAAGTCACATTCATTTACCTATAAAAGCCTCAGTGTGATCATTCTTTATAGCTGAATAGTACTCCATTGTATAAAAGTACCACATCTTTTTTATCCATTCCTCAATTGATGGGCATTTGGGTTGTTTCCAACATTTGGCTATTACAAATTGTGCTGCTATAAACATGGGTGCACATATGTCATTGTGGTATGATGATTTCACTTCTTCTGGGAATATGCCCAGAAGCGGAATAGCTGGGTCAAATGGGACTTCCAGTCCTAGCTTTTTGAGAAACCTCCAGACTGACCTCCACAGTGGTTGCACCAGTCTGCACTCCCACCAACAGTGCCTCTCCAGCATTTACTGTTGGTGGTTTTCTTGATCCTGGCCATTCTTTCTGGAGTGAGATGAAATCTCAGAGTTGTTTTAATTTGCATTTCTCTAATGACCAATGATGCTGAACATTTTTTCATGTATTTATTTACCATTCGTATTTCTTCAGCTGAGAAGTGGGTTTTCATTTCAGATGCCCATTTTTGGATTGGGTCTTTGAATTTCGAGGGCCTGATAGTTTTTAATTCTTTATATGTTCTAGATAGAAGATCTTTGTCTGAAGGGCAGTTGACTAAAATTTTTTCCCAATTTGTGGGTTTTCTTTTCAGTCTGTTGGAGATTTCTTTTGACATGCAAAAACTTTTTAACAAGACAAGATCCCAGTTGTTGATTTTGGGAAGTGTTTCCCGTGCAGTTTGACTTCTGTTCATGAATTCTCCACCTACTCCAATGTCTTCAAGATTTCTACCCACTTTGTTTTCCAGCAGATTTAGTGTTTCTGTTTTAATATTTAGATCTTTGATTCATTTTGACTCTGATTAAAAGGCTTTTAAAAGTCATTTTAAATTTAATCATTTAATCATTAACTGTTGAACTAAAAAGCCTTTTAAAAGTTATTTCTCTCCCATTCCAGGTGGGACGTTCTTTCCTTAGGTTCCTGACAAGGAATTTCAAGAGGTGTCCAAAGGAAAGAGTTACCCTAATCTTAGTGAACACTTACAGGACAGCTCATGTGCTGTAACTCAGCTGGCTTCTCCCGATTTAACTTCTTGGTTAAGACAGATTCATGTATCCCAAAACTGTGCTTCAGAATGACTTGTGACATAAAAATGAATACACAACCAGGCACAGTGGCACATGCCTGTCACCCCAGTATTCTGGAGGCTGAGTCAAGAGCATTGCAACTGTTATAATTTCCAACACTGAATGACAGTGCTGGTATTCTGTCCAATACATTTCACCCCTGCCAAGCCCTTCTCTGTATTTTCAGACGTAGTTCTAACATTGAATAATTCCATTTGGTTGCATGGCCATTTTACAACATTTCAACTAGGCAAATATACACTCCCATTGCTGCTTCCTTCATCATCTGATCCAGGGAGGTCTTCATTCCCCGTATCTATCAGTTGATTCTTACTGCAATTCACTATCACAGGAACTTTGGCTCACATGGCCAAAGTCATCATCATCATCCTCCCTTGCCACTCGTCTGTTATAAAAGCATCAATTTTATCATAATGGATAATTTTCATCATCCATGCATGAGTAATCTATGATACACTTTTGACCTCCAAAACTTGCAAATCTGTATTTTCTTGTGCCATTGTACTGAATTGGGTTACTTCTACCAGAAGAATCAGAAGAAAACTTCTTTTTGAAACAAATCCTGAAGTGGTGTGGGTCTATTAGACCCTCTGTGATGCTCAGGTAGACATACACAAAATCATTTAGAGCATTAAGGTGCTCCCACTAGACCTAGTCCTATGTTCCTAGGTTAAAGAGGATTGGTTGCTGTAATGTTATTCTCTTGTGTGTGCAGTGCACAGCCTGTACAACCATAGGAGGCAAACCATGGTAAAGGTAAATGGTGATTGAAAACCTGTGTGACTTGGGTGGGAAAAATGCATGCACATCTCTGGCCAAGGTCTACAGTTACTAGGTATTCAAATACCAAGCCTTCACTTATTTATCACTATACTGGATAATTAATTATGGTTTAATTTGAAATGAATACTTCCTCTTCCAAGCTGCTGTTTTAAAGTGTGACCACATGTTTAGTAGGTTATAGAAGTTACAGAAGTAGAAAGGCTGAGATGAAATCAGGATCTTTAGTCTGTTTAGTAACTTTTTGAAATCTGAAGAAGGTTCGGGGCTGTGATGAGGGTGTTTTGAACAGTTTCCATCCATTATACCTATGAACATTTGCATGAACATTCAGGATCATTTTCTTAGCTACCATTTTATTTACTCTATGGACAGCTTTGTCATTGTGTCTTTGTGGTAGGTGAATGAACTGGGGCTCAGAGAGGTTAAGCGAGGTCATAAAGGGATCTGAGTGAGCAGACTGTGGGATAGAATTGAAATCATCTGATGGCAGATACTCAGAATTTCTGGTGTCTTAACCTTCATTTTTTAAAAAGCAAAATTTAAATAATTTGAAATTGCTACTGGTTAATTTGGATGTATTCAGTTCCCCCTTTGTTCTCTTTTTCATTTGGTCCCTTCTCAACCCCAGTGTCCTTGGCTGGTCATACAATTACACAATAAAGAGTGTAAGTATCATCAGCTACAAATGCCTATCACTTCTAGCTCTCTCTAAACTAACTCTTCTCCAACTCATATGTGCAAACACATCATCTGGAAATCTTACTGATATTCAGATTCTTATTGAATACTTCTGGGATTGGGTCTGAAGTGTTATATTTCCCAGATGATTAAAATGCTGTGGAATCCATAGCAAATATCCAACCAATTATTTGCTTTTCTATTCCTACTTTTTGATTTCTCTGCTTTGTCAAGTCTGTCCTGTTCCCTCTTATTTTGGCTCACACTTTAACTTCCACTGCTTAGTTAGTCTGTTTTATGCATCAATCTGTTTTGACTTGCTATCCTAACAAATACTTTCATACGGCATGAATTTTAGGATAACCCATTGGTTCTACACCCATCCCCAGGCTACCAGTTGTCTTACTTAGTGGCCTTGTAAGATGCTGTGTTGCCCAGCCACGTGTGCTGTCATGAAAATTCTCCAGAGGAGGACACAGATGCATTTCTTGTCTTGCTAAGGCTAAGCAATATTTTTGTGTCTTTAACTGTATCAGTGCTATTACCCTTCCTGCACAATAGAATCACTTGGGGAGCTTTTAAAAAACATCTAGTGCTCAGGAATTGCCACAGGAGATTCTGAAACAACTGCTGTGAACTGGGGCTTGGGCAATGCTGTTGTGTGCTCAGGTTTGAGAGTCACTGGTCTATGTGAAGATTGCAAACTGCTTTGCCTGACTGACAATGTATCCGTCAGTTATTGCTGTATAATGGGGATCCCATGAAATTCCCACAATGAGCGTTTATTTTCCACTTGTGCCTCTCTGAGTTGGTTAGGTAGTCCTGATGATCCCAATGAGGTTGTCTGGGCCTGGATTTGGCCATGGATTTAGTTTATCTTGGTTCGTAAGAGTCTCATTCTTTTGGGACCAGCAGGGTACCCAGAGCACATTCTCTCATAGCGATGCAGAACTGTCAAGAAAGTGAGTGGAAACATTCGATGTCTCAGGACTGTATCCTTTCCTCCTGCCCACATTCCACAGGTCATAGTATCTTGGCCACACCTAACCTCCAGGGGCTCGGCAGTCTGCAGCACTTTTCTGTTGCTTTCCTAGGCTGTGTCTCTCAGTGGGAATATTTTGAGCAGAGTTACAATTTGGAGAGAATTTCGTGCTGCAATTCTCTCCAGACTTAACAAGGCTTTTGGAAGGTAATTATTGTTTCCTCCATCTAGTGAAACTTGTAATTTCAAAATGATCTCCCAAATCACCGTCTCTCAACAGCTGTGTGTTTGCCCTCCATTGTTTTTCTTTTAGTACTTCTGATAACCATCTGTTGATGTTATGCAAAGCCACTTTGGATTCTGAAACCAAAGAAAAAAATCTGTCACACCACTCCTCTCTTTATATTAAAGATGTGATGTTTTCTTTATCCTGGACTTTTTATTATTTTCAGGCATTGCATCACAATGTTGCTGACTGGTCTTTCTCTTCCTTCATGGATGGCGAGATATGTTTGTGGCCTCCAACATCTGGGCTCGTTCTTTCCTCCACAGGAGGCTGCTATATGGACTTAAGGGTTTTCTTATCTTCCCTAGCACTTTCCATGAACTGCTTTTCTAGAGCAAAACTCAGAGTTCTGTTTATTTGCCGAGTATGTATGCTATGTGCTACAGCTTCTATTTCTGCTTTTACATCACCCAGGACTTCTTCCCTCATTTGTTACACAGTCTGACCTCCAGAAGTTCTGGTGTGAAGCCTGCCCTTGTCTCCCAGCAGTTTCTGAACTCAGGGATCTGGGGAGCTCAGCAGTCAGCTGAAAGCCTTCTTCACAGGTCCCTCCACAGGGCACCAGGGCATATGGTGGGTACAAATTAAAAACAGGAGCGAGCTAGATATCTAATTATCCCCTAAGGCAAATATGTAAATCAAGCACATTGATAATTCTGGGTTATAAACTTAAACCCTTTACCATTAATTTTATGAAACGTACAGAGAGGAATACTGCATCATTTTGGTAACCTCTAGAAAGGTGACTCTCATATCAAAATAGTCATATGGTGTCATGACAAAGCTTGAATTTCGGAGAGGGAAAGATGAGTTTGTACTTTGGATCAAACAGGTATTGATGTGTGACTTTGAGAAAATTTCCTAACCTCTCTGAATCTCATTCCAATAGAGATAATAGTCTTCCTCTTTGATGCAGAGGTCTGTGTATATTTCTCACAGCATATATCAGTCCTCAAGAAATGATGGTTATTAGGTACCTAAATTTTTAACTTAGAGAAACTGTTGTTGATTTAAGCATTGAAGCCTTTACAAAGTATAATCCTTTAGGAAGAAAAGTCCTTAAAATTTGATTGCAAGCTCTCTTTCTTCCTTACATAGAATAGACTGAGCTTGATTTATCTTATCCTGGTGTACCAAGGCCATTAGTAGGTACAGCTGTTTCCTGGGCCTTGATGAAATGCAGCAATGCCTCAGGACTTATTCACTAATGAAGGGCAACTTGTCCTTTTCTGCATGGTTTAGGTGTCAGTGTGCTTATCTGTGCTTTGTACTCTTTGGTCTTCTCTCTTGCTGCCACTTGTCCTTTCTACCCTGCTTGCCTTTTTATTTTTGGATCTTGAGTTATGATAGATTTGTGAACTAGTTGTGTTGGATTTTGTGAATCTGGAGCAACTAGATTCAAAACTCTGTGAGGGGGGAAAAAAAGAAAGACTGTGAATCCCTTATCTGTAAAGCATACAGAAATGCATAATCTATATATATTTTGTAACATCTATTTTACACTAGGCTTACTTGTTGGTGTAAATCCTAAAAATAGACAAAGTTGTTAAATGTCTGGATTTTGGGGGTAAGGTGGAATTGTAATAGTGTTTTGGTTACTTTCTCATTGCTGAGACAGAATGCCTGACACAGCTTAAAGCAAGAGAGGATTATTTTGGCTCA
>RJWT010047449.1:0-11296 GCA_004365215.1 Cuniculus paca | reverse complement strand
CATCCGTCCATTTCCAGGACACTTCAGTTAATGCCTGCCTGCTAGCCCAGCTGTCTGCGAATTCCCTCCTCTCTGCAGCATAATGGGTCACTTCATAAATGCTTGTTGGATGAGGTACTGGACATGGGCATAGCAAAGTTGCCATGAGGCAATTAAGAGATGTTGCCTGGAGGATTTGGGGCCCATGGAGAGGCATCTTCAGAGAAGGCAGGCGGTAGGGGGAGGCAAGAGCAGGGAAGGGGTCAAGGGATAAATACAGTTCCTTCCACACCAGGGTGGCCCAGGGCTAACCTATCATCTTGACAGGGCCACACCCCTGCACATGACCTCATCTAATCAGTTACCCAGAGAGCTGGGGTGGAGGGAGACAGCATCTCCTCAGAGCCAAGGAAACTTGGCCCTCAGCAGCTACTGCACATCATCGGCTGTACCAAGGTGACGCATCTGGGCTGCTGAGTCTGCGTGGCTTGTGCATGGAGCTGGTCGAATTCCTGCTGGTCCCCAGGCCTCCAGCTCTTCCTTTTCCCCCAGGCTGGAATGCTTACTCTTCCCTATATCTTTTCCCACTACTTACCCACCCTCCAAGGCTTTCGCTCCCCAACCACTGTACTGAAACAGTCTCCACCGTGTCTCACACTAAAAGAATGTGCTTTGGGGTGAGAAAGGCATGTGAGTCCAGGTCTAGCTCCCCCACCCACGAGTTGTGTGGTGCTGAGCCTTGGTCCTGCATTTATAAAATAAATCTCATAAGGATGCTACGAGAATTAAATGAGGTCATGAGTACAAGGCACTGGTACACCACACACTCAGCGTACTGTGAGTTCCTGCCAGTCCCTCCCTAGAGTTCCCGTTGAGTCTGTGGGACATTTTCTCTTTACAACTAGACAGTGAAGATCTGGAGAGCAGGGCTGTGTCTTGGTCATCTTACACAGCCCCCAGAGCGAGCATGAAGTACTGAAAAGTCCCAGGGCCTATGTCTGAATTCCAGCTCTGCCACAAGTCTCTACCACCATGGGTAGGCGTTCCCACTCTTGTGCAATCTTTCCTTCCTCATCTAAAATATGGGAATATCAGAGCGCAGGGTAATAGTTCTGTTCTACGGGGCAGAGGTGCTGGGGGGCTTAAAGAAGGTGTAGGTGTGCGGAGCTTTCCACAGATCCTGTGCAGAACCGAGGCTCAGTCAACGCTAGAGACCATGATCATCATCCATGAAGGGCTGGCAGGCTGCAGAGACAGCAGCACATCTTTGCAAGCCA
This sequence comes from Cuniculus paca, assembly GCA_004365215.1. Classification (NCBI taxonomy): domain Eukaryota; kingdom Metazoa; phylum Chordata; class Mammalia; order Rodentia; family Cuniculidae; genus Cuniculus; species Cuniculus paca. Next base: position 10,040 of record RJWT010047449.1, on the reverse strand, counting down.
GAGAGGGAAGTCTTTGTGACGAGATGCTATGGCTCTCTGTTTCTGTGTTTTGGGTAACAGCTGATGTGTACATCACCAGAGCCAGCCGGCTGAGGAGAGAGAGTTAGCACAAGCTGGTGCCGTATCCAAGTCAGCACATAGGACGAGACCGAGAGTTCATTCCGCACACCTGGGAGTTCTTTCCGATGATTCATGGACAACAGTCTCATGTTTCACATCTGGCAAGTGATTTTACAGCCACTCCTCCAACAACCTCCTCCAGCCCATTAAAGCAAGCAGGCCAGCAGCTCAGAACTCGGTCAGCTTTGAAGCATCACCCTCCCTGGGGGTGACCCTGAGATAACCCAGCTTAAGTTTTCATTAAAAGCAAGATGATTTCTGGGTCTTCGCAATTAAAGTCAGGCCATCCTCACAAGTTCAACCTGGCAACAGAAGGCAGACAGGAGAAGCCAGAAGAGGCTCATCACTCATCTCTTCCACTCACGGAGCTGAGGCTCCTGAGGGCAGAGCCTTTGCCAGTGCCCTGTCACTAAGGGCCCATCTTCATTTCAGATAGCAACCAGGGGTGCCTTCCCATGACTCTGCTTTTCAGGTCTCAGGGCAACCAAGAACGCTTCCGTCCAGCACTTCCTGCCCTGTCCTCCTCAGCTCACTCCAGTCCCAGTCCCTCATGGACAACTGTTGGGGTGAGCCAATGCGTACGTGTCTGCATCAGTCCTTTCCCAGGTGAAGGGCGAGCTGGGACACACACTAGCCTTCTCTGGATGGAGCAGCCACTCAGTGCAGCTCATGCTGTCTTAATAGCTCTTCTCCCTTTGGAAGTCTCCACCACATTTCTGTGGGACGTTCCATGCTGCTGGCTTCTTGTTTTCTTAACACGGTGGAAATATGCGGCCTTCTCCATCATATTTAGCTCTCCTGATATAATACATAGACAGTACATTTTTCATGTTGTGTTTTCAAGGGGCTGATCATTGAAGGGCGATCTGGAGGGTACCACATACTGTGGGAGGGGCCAGCCCTGCACACAGGGGTGGGGTGGGGAGCAGATGGCCATCCTGAGTCCGTGTTCCTAACTCACCCCGAGACACACAGGCAGCTAACCTTCCCTTACAGCCTATAATCTGACGAGACCGGGCGCGTTCAGGGTGGTATGGCCGTAGACTACAGCCTATAATCTGTTACGCCTCTCTTAAGTTAAAGAGGCTCTCTGAGCCTCTGCCCTGAAACCCTCTATCCTCAAGAGCAATAAATGAGACTAAAGTGAACATTTGTGAGGGTAAGGAGGTTATGCCACTTTTTAAAGGAAAGATTTTTGTTTGCTTTCTCTAATGGTCTGCTTCCAACCTTTGAAGATGATGGATTAACATGTAATCTTGTATCAACCACCCAGCAAGTATTTCCTAAGCACCTGCTAAATGCAGAGGTCTGTGGAGATGGCACCAAAGGCCCTGGAAAGAAAAAGACGCAAACGCTGGTGCCCAGACCTCACAACGTAACAGGAGAAACCAGACCGACACGTCATATGTAGGTGACCTAAAACCAGGGCCTTAAAACCATGTTTCAACCTCGCTGAAACAGGGCAAAGTAAAAGCAAGAAAAAAAATTAGAAGACATAGGACTTTAGTTGTAATCCACTTCAGCAACACAGGATGTCACAGAACACTTATAACTAACTAATTATCAGTGGAATGATTTAACCCAAAAAGTTGGGCAATGTTGCGAAGGATTCTTTTTCCTATAATTATCCTGTGCAAATAAGCCCAGTTTATTTCCATTTGCAAGCAAGGCTAATTTCAACACAGCTAAATCCCACATCGGCCTTCTGTGATTGAAGTGACAGCTAGCGGAGGCCTGCTGCCCCACCCCCACAGTGGGCAAGGTAGGTGAAGGGCACACCCTTCCCCTTGGGGCCTTTCCTGGGGCAACCCAAAAAAAAAAAAAAAAAAAAAACTCCCAACCAGTGGGCACTGCTCCCAGGCACTGAGTAGAAGGGGAGAAAGCAAGATAAGAGGGGATCATTTCAGAGGAGGTGGGAAAACAAAGGAGGTTTAGTCTTGAAAAGCTGGCTGAGTTTTTAAAGATAATGGAGGAAGGTTTTAGGTTTCTGGTCCTGTTAGTGAGCCCTGGGTAGAAAATTATGAAAAGAACTTTCATTCTGGGTGAACGGGACAGGCCAGGAAGGAGTGATCCAAAGGGATTAAAATTCATCGCATCTTCCAGGGAGGCTGGATGGGGGAGGAGCACCCCCTACATACGTAACCCGGCAAGGCTGGAGAGAGATGGGGACCCTCGGTCACTGCTGGGAGGTGTACAAACAGGCGCAGCCACTCTGAAAAGTAATATAAAGTCAGTCCGTGCACACCCCACGCTGTGGTAACCTCGCTGTCGGAGAAATCTCCGGGGAACCTGGCGGGGCTGCAGTGGACGCGGATTTTGCCCCAGCGGTGTCTGCAGTGGACGGCAGTGCTGTGAAGCTCTGTGTCCACTAAGGGCAGAGTAAGTGCAGCGCGGTGGGCAGCAATGCCAGGCAGCACTCGGAAACCTAACGTAAACGCATACGACAGTGCAAAAAGACCCTATAACCACCGCACGAATAGAAACAGAAATTACCAAACAAAATCAATAGCACATTACCACCTGTGCAGATGACAAAGCACACACACAGCACAATCTATGTGCCGAGGATGCACTGGCTGAGATTAAAAAAATAAAGAGAATGCTATGGGGAATGGGAACCGGAGGATATGGCAACAGAGAAAAATGGAAGTGAAGCTGGTAAAGGCCCTGCAACGGAGATAATGCGCAATGAACTGAAAAGCGGGATGAATTTAACTAACTGCCTCCAGGCCAGAAACTCAGCATGGGGCCTGCACCTTTAGGTGGGAACGGCCCCAACTCAGAGCAGGGCTTGCACACGCTGACAGGTGTCGCACTCAGCGGAGCCCTTGTTCCGGCAGCGCTTCACGTCCAGCGGCCTGGAGCACGAGAGCACGGCCTTGGCTGTCCTCCCCACACGCCGTGCCTGGTGTAGTACCCCACGAGACTGCAAAGAACAGTAAACCAGAAAGGACTGTGAGGCAGGTGTGGAAAGGCCCGTGCGCCTCGGAAGCCCTGGAAGACCCTTCCAAGAGCGCCTGCACGGTGTCGAGCAGGATTCCAACAGCACAGGGGGCTCTGCGGGACGTGGAATGGCTTGCGGAAGGTATGGAGAGAGACAGAGGTGCGGGTGGCTGCAAAGTGACTGCTCTGAAGCCCATCTAGGATGACATGTGGCCTAGAACTGGGGAGAGAGGGGTGCAGAATGGATACGCGGATAGTGAATGCGTAAGACCGGAGAAAAGCCGACCCTGGGCAGTGGCTCCAGTACGCTGTTTGCCATCAGACTCGCTTGGGAGCTGCGAACAAAAAAATAAACTCTGGGTTCCAGCTCCAGGCCGGGCCTACTGAGTACACAGGGGTCTCCTGGGTCGGAGCAGGTGCGTCCTAGTGCCCTTGGCCACCAGCTTCCAGGCAGGCCAGGCACCCACCCAACGGGGTCTAGGACTCAAAGCCAAACTGTCGTGGACCCTGAAGGAGGAGCAGAGCTCCCATAATCACAAGCCGGCCGGCACCCCCTCCTCCCCACACACCAGACACTCCTCCGGGGGAGCCAGCCAGCAGCTGCTGACCACCTTGGCTGTTTCAAGTACATAACCAAATTCTGCCCTTGAATCGTACCTCTGTTAAGGTACCCTCACTCTTCCTGCCTTCTCAAGTTCAGAGATGGGGCCGATTTCTGTACCAATAAACCCGGGCAACTGATTCTCATGTTTCTTTTTGTATTTTTAATTTTTACTGTTTAATTTTGGAATTTTACTGTGTTCAATTTTTTAAACATTTCACTGAAAGACAGGCTAAGGGTGGCGATTTTGGTTTGTTTTGTGCAACAATATATTCCCAACCCTAAAATAATGCCTGGATTTAGGCATAACTATTGGTTTGTGACTATTTTGAATTAACATAAAGAGTATGATATTTGCATAAATCAAATTTATATAAATGGTGTAATAAATAGTCTTCTTTTTTTTCACCCTACTTGGGGGACTCTTTCCATGTTGACACGTACAAATCTTTGTTCCATCATGTGAATACACCATGTCACATCTATCCCGCTGTTCTCTGGGCATTCGTCCTACTCCCAAGCGTGGCCGTGAGGGACGGTCACTGAATATTCTAGTTCTCCACATCCTTCCCAGGCACAGGGTGAGACTGTGCTTCTCAACAACTTGAAGTTGGGTGTGTCTGACACTGACCAGTGCAGTGTGTCACTTGCAGATAAAATCGGTATTTTGAAAAGCTGAGGCATAATTCATGCGCCATTAATTTCACCACTTTATACAATTTATAATGTTTTTAGTACATTTCTACAGCAATTACTGCAAGACTGCTATCTAATTCCAGAACATTTTCATCACCACAGCAAGAAGCCTCCTACCAGTTAGTAGCTACCCCATCCCTCTCTGCCTCCAGCCTCTGGAGACCACTATTGTACTTCCTGTCTCTATGCATTTACCTGTTCTGGGCATTTGGTAAAAATGAGATCTCACAGTACATGGCCCTTTATAAAAGGCTTCTTTCATTTGGCACCGTGGTGTCAAAGTTCACTCTCGTAGCACGTGTCAGCCCTTCATTCTGTTGCACACTGCTGCAGACTCTGGTTCTGCCCCAGGGGCCATGGGGTACTTGGAGCCTTTTCCAGTCTCAGGGCTTGAGTGCCTACAATGAGCAGAGGCCTCTGCTGACTGCAGTATGTGATGTGAGGAAGAAATAAAATCTGGGGGCTCTTATATCCTGTAGTGTCAGTCATCTTTTTTTTTTTTGGGTTCTAAAAACGTTCTTTATTTCAACAGTATGTTAACATTGTGGTAAAGATATTAGCCCTAAGGATGCAGGCTAAAGAGTAAAACTGCATTATCCTACTCTCAGAGTCCTGATGGTTAAAGATTAACAGCAAAGTAACTAGAATAATCTATGGTATGTGAGTTGTGCTTTAGGCATAAAAACGAAATAAAAAATATGTAAACTCGAACCTGCTACGATGATATTTCTTTGATTTGCACATGTATTCTGAGGATTAACAACTTCTAATAAAATGTCACGCTGGATCAGTTTACTGACATGCTGTTTCCGACGAGTGTAGCAAGGGATAATCGGTGGGGAGTCCAAGTCATCACCTTCTATAGCATCTGTCTTAATAGACGAAGATGTCCTCTCTTGCTGTGATTCAAATATGATTTGTTCCCACTACCAAAACTCGTATTAGGCTTGGTCCCCAAAGTGGTGCTCTTGGGGTGTCCTTGACAGGTGGGTAGATTATTAAGAAAGATCAATATTTTTCTTGATCACTCAGGACTGGACTGGTCCTTATGGCAGCACACTGTCAGAAAGTGAGTTTGACTTCTTCAGCTCACACTCTCTTGCTTCCTCTCTTGCTGTGTGATCTCTTCTGCCATGATGCTCTCACCAGAAGCTGGGCAAATGCTGGTGCTATGCTTGGACCTCCAACAAACACTGTGCGATCTTCTGGATGTTGGAAGAGATGCGCTGGGCCAGCTGGGCAGACTCCCCACCAATCCTGGTCGCGTAAGACATGGCTGACTTGCTGACTCACTAATTTCATCAGATGTTGGTAGGCTATGCAGTATTCTAGGCAGTCACCCCGTCCTCCTCGGTTTCCTCCTCCTCCTCCTGCGCCCACAGATACCCACAGGCCTCTCAGCTCCAAGAGGTAATTCTCAGCTGACCAAAGTCATCTTTTTCTAACCAACTGTTTTTTCAGTTTTACAAAAATGTAGTCATAAGAATCCTTGTACATGTCCTCTATGTACGTGGAGGTATTTCTTAAATCAGAGTGAGTGTAGCGTGTACACCTAGGAGTGAGACTTCTAGGTCATAAGATATGCATACTTTCAAAGCAAGATGCTGCCACATCCTTTCCTGAAGCAGTTGAACCCTGAAAACTTCTTCCAGCTATATGAATGATCCCATTCCCCATATTCTCTTCAACACTTGGTACCATTAGACTTTTCATCCTTTGCTTTCTAACAGGGAATCACCTAGCTGTTGAACAAAACTGTTAACTAGGACAATTGAGAGTACAGAATATTCCGATATATCTGGTGGTTGACCAAGAAGTCCTTTGTGTTGCATCTTTTGTCTTTGAACATTATATTAGCCTATTGCCCAGCCATCATGTAGAAGAAAAGACAAAAATAATACAATATTCCTGAATTGTTTCCATGGACATCAATGATCCACAAATTCTCACTACAAACCTGACTTCCCATTTTATGGGTTTAGATACAGACGGTGAAGGAGAATGGATTAAATGTGAACACACCTGCCCGCATGAATTCCAAACTCTCACCCACCAATGCCATCCAATAATTGATCCCACAACAGTCGTAGCCCAAGTTCCCAAAGATGTTTTTACAAACATCTGGGGCATCACGGCAGTGTGGGAAAAAGGCTGGAAGTAATCTAAATGTTCATTAATAGAGGTCTAGCACTTTAAAATTATAATTCCTTGCTATCTAGTTAGGAGCTGCCTTGAAAGGGAGTGACTTTCCCTTCGGTTAAGACAGTGCTGCTGGGATTTTGTTACTTGCCGCCAATTGTCTCTCTCGGAATGGACATACCACTTTCACACTGGCCCAGCTCTAGCCAGAGGGAAACACAGCCAACCCCAGAGTGGAGTGTTCGGCCACTTCCAACATGGGATGCCCGCGGGAGAGAAGTTCCATGACTCTCAGTCTCCAGGGAAGAGACTCGGACCAGGACTAAGGCAACTTTCACCACCACTTGGGGAAGGGGCTGGGAGCCCGGCAGCATTCAAAACAAAGGAAGATGCTTTTCTGTCTCTCTCCCCGCCCCCTCCCGGAAAGACAGTCCCTGGGGGAACAGATCAGTGAGGCTCTGTGCCAGTTTCACCCCTCCCCCACATCTCTGACCATGGGAGGAAGTACGGGGAATGAACTGTTGGTGAGATCAGCACTTCCCAAAAGACCTGGCCTTGGGGCTCCAAGGGGCTAGAGTTGGGGAAAATCCATGTACTCCACTGGGTAGGGAGGGGGCGCTCCCAGGGGCACCAGCATCTGGACCTAGGCAGCCCCTGCCAGCCAGAAAGTGCCCAGGGGATTTGGCATGCTCACCCACAAGCCATCAAAAGAGCCCAGCACAGCATAGGACTCCACACACAAGCAGAATAGGCCAATCCAGAGGCAGAGGTTAGGGGTTGCTAGGGGCTTGGACTAACCAGAGTGGGTGGAGGTGATAGCTAACAGGTTAAGAGTCTGGTCATAATAAAAATATTCTAAAACTGATTACCACAGTGGTGGCTGACAACTCTGTGAGCACTACGTACTGAAAACAACTAAATCACACCCTCTACAAGGGGTCGGTCGTACTGGATGGAAATTCTATCTCCAGAAGGCTGTTCCCACAGCCAGTGACTAACAGGATCAGCCCAGCCAGATTAAGTAATTTGCTCCAAGTCTCATAGCTGGTGAGAAACTCACTCCAGAAGCCCAGACAGGTATGACCACAGCACTATTTCACCACATCCTAATCTAAGTCGGTCAAACCAAATGGGGCTCAGCACTTGATCACAATGAACACTCACATGGACAGTACTATTACCAGAGTTTGGGAGCAAAAGCCCTCAGATTGAGCTGGGCCACCTCTCCCATAAATTTGTCAAGGGGACAAGCAGTGGTAAAGGGCAGGAAAGAAGCTTTAAACAGCATTACTGCCGAGCTTGGTGGTGTACACCTGTAATCCTGGCACGTGGGAGGCTGAGGCAGGAGGATCGCCATGAGTTCAGAGTCAGCCTGAACTACACAGTGAGACCCTGTCTCAAACAAAACAAATCAGCACTGCCATGCTGGGAAGCACAGATAAAGAGGCCCAAGACCTGTCTTCCAGGGGCTCACAGAAACTTTGGGACTCTATAGAAAAAGAGAACAAAGGCCAGGTCGGGGGGTTGCACTGCTGGCGGCTAGGGACTCCTGGTCTGGATCAGTGGTCTGCTTGATCAGGTCACTAAGGCCTGGTCCCACAAGTCCTCTGGGACAGCTATCACCTTATCAGTTGAGGGGCAGTTTGGCTCCTGCTGGGGAAGTGACCTCATCCTGGTGTGGTCTTCAAGGCTCCGCTTTTCCTGGACTCAGAGGTGGCTGCAGGTTTAGGGCAATGACTAGAAAATTCCAGACATTGCTCCAGAGGGGTCTGGAACTGCATATTCAAAAAGCTGGCAATGAGATGTCTCTGCAAATTAGTTACTCTTCTCTTAATGTCTTCGGTCTGGTAGGGGATGAGACAGCCTAGGTAAATCAGTGCCGCTTGGGCTGCTCTGAGTGAGCCCCTTGCTTCCCAGAGTGGGCCTTGCTGGACGTGGTGGGCAGAGAGGCAGGGCAGAGGTGTCCTTCACAGTTCTTGGAGACACTGGTGGGAACTGCTGCTTCCAAGGACTTACTGAGCTGACTGGGGACCAGGGGGCCTTCTCCCTGCAGCTCTGGGAACCATACGGTATCTGAGTCCCAGGCCCGAGTAAATCCCAAACGCTCCAGGCCGTCCTGTCACATCTGGGGCTGCAGCTTCTGTGCGCGCTTGCCTGTTCTGCCAAGAACTCAAGGACAGGCTGTCTACCTTCGCTTCCCTCCAGGAATCCAGCCTGGGTAGCACTGACAGATGTCACGGTACCAGCCCTGCACATCCGGATCTGTCACCGGGCGCTCGGAGAACTCGGGCCAGGTAAACAAGCAGAAGGGAGGCTGGTGCGTGTCCTGAGGCAGGCCTGGAGCTCCTTACCCACTGGTGTTTTCCATATAGTGCTCTGCTGGAAGGGTGGGGGCTGAACTCCAGGACTTTCGCAGCTCTCCCCGCCCTTCCCCAGGGCTCAGGCTTTCCCGCAGCCTCCTCCCCCCTGCCCTCCCTGGGTCACACCTTTCCCGACTTGGCACAGATGAAATGGGTGAGAAGTCACTTTTCTGGAGCAGGTGCCCTGGGTGGAGGGGGAGGCCCTTCCTGCAGGGCAGCAGCATAGGAAACTCACACGCTCACCCTCCACAGGGCAAGGGGCCGGCAGGCACGGTTGGTCAAATCCCCAGTTCTGCCTATTGTGAGCTGTTGTTACCTCCAGGTTCCTGATCATCTGAAAGGGGAGGGAAGTGAGGTCTGATCACCCTTCCTCCTGGAGCAGAAGACAGGAGGAAGAGGAAAGGGGTGATACACCCTTGGGTGAGGCTCTGTAAAACCCTTTCACATGAAATCTGAGTATTCTTGGACCTGGTCTGACTAGAGGAAGCTCTGAAAGATAAAAGATGACCCCAGAAAGCCAGAAATGGTGGTACACATGTGTAATCCCAATACTGGAAGGCTGAGGCAGGCGGATCGCAAGTTTGAGCCCCGCTTGGGCAACTAAGTGACTAATGAGACTGTCTCAAAATAAAAAGTTAAAAATAAAAGGGGCTGAGGATGCAGCTCAGTGAGTAGATACTGAGTTCAATCCCCAATACAAAACAAAACAAAACCAAAGATGATCCCAGGAAGAGGTCTGACAGTGACCCAACAGCTTTTACTATACACACACTACACACAAATCCCCTGGCACGCATATGCACACACAGGTCACACATGTGCCCTACACACACTACACACACACACACACACACACACACACACACACACATCCACACCCTTTTATTTTCCCGAAGGTGTATTTGCTATCTTAGGAAACCCAGTTTCGCCACAATATCAAACGTCGCCATGGAGGCTTCCATGCCCATAATGCCCACCTCCCAGCCAACCAGCCCATTGTACAGACAGGACTCCGAAGACAGACACACACTGTCCTCCTCACACACACACACGTCCTTGCCCCTGGACCAGAGGCCAGCAGCACCCCCTCTGCTCCCTGCCGCTGCTCCTCCTGCCTGACGGGGGTGGGGGGTGGCGGGTGGCGGGTGAAAACACTAGATTTCTGGTGCACCAGAGCCCCT
>RJWT010047448.1:0-11290 GCA_004365215.1 Cuniculus paca | reverse complement strand
ATCATGAAAGAGTGTTGGACTTTATCAAAAGCTTTTTCTGCATCTATTGAGATGACCATGTGGTTCTTATCTTTGGCTCTATTGATATGGTGTATTACATTTATTGATTTGCATATGTTGAACCATCCTTGCATTCCTGGGATGAATCCCACTTGGTCATGGTGTATAATCTTCTTGATGACTTGCTGCATTCTGTTTGTGTTGGCCATAACTATTAATGTAGATGGCCTCAAGTCACCAATAGAAGGAAACACAGGCAGAGTGGATCAGGAGACAGGATCCATTAATATGCTTTGTACAAGACACACATTCAACTAGAAAGAAAATTCATAGACTGAAAGCCAAAGGACAGAGAACAATGCTCTATGTGATAGGAGCCAGAAAAAAAGTATAGGTAGCTTGCCCTTCAACTGCAGAATGGAGGAGAAAGACATGGCATTTTTATACAATGGAAAGCTACTCATCTATAAAGGAAGATAACCTCAAGGATCTTGTAGGTAAATAGATATAACTCGAGATCATGCTCATGGATGAAATGGTTCAGAGTCACATGGGTGAATATCATGTTGTCTCCCTAGTATAAAAAACTAAAGGAGTTAGTGGGATCCAAAATGCACAATACATACTGTGAAAGTGAAAGGTGAGTAATTGTCTACAAAGGGAAGGCAGTGGCCATTGTTAATCTATTATCAAGATTTGAAACCCATATTGTTTTCATTGTTCTGTTTAGTTTGGTTTTATTCTGTTTTGTTTTGTTTGACTTTATTATACTTGATATCATGGACAGGTATTTCAAAGATAACAAAATACATAATGATAGCCATTGTAGATTTCCTTTTATCTGGTTTTGAAGCCCTGTATTACTTTCATTGTTTTGTTTTGATTGATTTTACTCAATTTTGTTTGTTTGATTGCAATATGTCTGAATGTATAGCAACTACTTTGAAGATAACAAGAAGCATTTTGGTAACCACTGTTGTTTTCATATTATCTTGTTTTGAAGTCCTGTATTGCTTTCATTGTTTTGTTTTTTATTGATTCTATTCAGTTCTATGTTGTTTGATTTTATTTATGCCTGATGGTATGCAAAGTTATTCTGAAGATAACAGGAGGCATTATGGCAGCCATTATTGATTTCCTTTTATCTTGTTCTGAAGTCATGTACCATATTCATTGCTTTGTTTTGATTGACTCTATTCTGTTTTATTTCATTTGGCTTTATTCTCTTCAAAAGAAAAAAATAAGGACCAATATGTATAAAATGTATTGTGAAATAGTTAGAAGTTGTTCAAAAGAAATGGGAATTAGGGATGGAGAATGGGAAAGAAAAAAATGAAAATGAAAAAAATTTAAAAAGAAATAAATCAGACACATACATTTAAATAGCACGTTGTTTTCTGGTATGAGACACTGAAAGGGTAAATAAGGACCAAAATGTATAATAGATACTGGGAAGTAGGAATGAAATATTCAAATGAGAAGCAAATGAAGGATGGCAAGGGGGAAGGAAGGAAAAAGTAAAAAGAATAGAAGGAAAAAATGGAAATGAAACTTTTGTAGATAAGGAGAGAAGAAAAGTTGAAGGGAGGAGAGGAGTTTGGGGGAAAAAAAGAAACAAAATATAACATGTACAGTTACAAAACCCCTCTGATGAATGTGATAATCACATATACCTAAATTGTACTAGTAAACTTAAATTAAAAATTGAATATATATATATATATATATATATATATATATATATATATATTCAAGTGACACTGAGTAGACATTTGAACAAAGGGTTCAAACACAAGAAAGACAATTCGGACCAAAACACTCAGGCCAAAATACAGCCTGGTGTAGAATCTTGGATATAAGTCTGAGAAAATTGGAATTGATCAAAAAGAAGATATGAAAGATTTTTTACATAGAAGGATACCAACAACAAAACAGTTCTTTCTGAAGCTTAAACTGATTTTGTAGGGTGTTTTGGTGTGATAAAGAAATAGAATTTCAAAGATAAGGGAAAACAGATTATGAGAGCTTTGAATGAAATGGCAGCCATGGGAATGAGGGATGAGGACAGTGGAAAGAAAGAAAATGAGAAGAGAAAAAATCAAATCGTACGAGAAAATTGGAACTGAACAACCAGTGAGGAGAAGTGAAAGATAATGCCAACATTGAAGCACAAATTATTCATCACTATTCTTGAAAGCAAGTAATGCTTCTCTTTTCTCATTTTAAGTATCTAATTAAATTGTCACCTAAAAATATGAAACAACTATTTTTCTATTGTTGGAGGTCTGTTTATTAACAGGTTTGCTTTTGCAGAGCAGTGAATATTATTTAGTAAGGATACTTCTTGTCTACTCAGAAAAGCTTTTAATTCAGTAAAATGTTAAATTACTCACAAAATTTACTAATTAAATTGGCTCTAACTGCCACTATTAAAATGTGACGGCCAAAATAATTGGCCCAAAAGTGACTGTTAATGTCTCATTCATGGAGGACAGGCAAATTAATTTTATAGTTTCCTCTTTTAAATGCAAAATGCTTTCCTCCATGATCCATCTGTCAGTCCATCACTATGCTGCTACCCACTCTTTATTGCTTCCTGAATTCATAGAGGTTGCAGTAGAAAGCAAACGCACATCCTCATCCTATTTCAGACACAATTTTGCTTTTATACTCTGTAAACTATGAGGAGATTGTATTCAGTCACATAATTACAGGGCTACATTCTGAGGAAGATAGATGATTTTGCAATCATAGTGTATAATTACATAAAGATAGCTATGACATTGTAAGTGTCATTACCTAATGAGCCCACCATCATACATGTAGTCCATCACTGAACAAAATGTCATTAGGTGGCACATGATTTTACAAACCCAATACAAAAGTAGGAGAATGAGTGATAAAACTCCAAGCTGTGTTTCTCTTCCTCTGAGTTCTGGAGCCCAGCCTAACAGCTAGCACTCCTTGTACATTAATCCTACCCTGGGGGACTGCCTCCAGGTCCACCCACGCTGTCTTCATAGGGGCTCCATTTCAGATGACTTTGGGAGATATTAAATAATCATTTCAATATGTCTCACATTCCAAATACTAAGGAATCCTCATTGCTTTAAGACTATGAGATCACCAATCCCGTATTTCCACTGTCTGAAATTGCAATCCTGGTTGCAGTTGCTGAGTTTATCCCTCGCTGGGAATACTAGCTCGTCTATTTCCCGACTACAAGCTGGTACAAGTTTCTTGCCAATAAGATGGAACTAGTACAGTGTGTTTTTAAGGGTTAAAAATATGTGAAAACCTTAAAACAGTGATGTCGAACTTTTTAGAGCTTTCAATCATACAAACAGCCCTCTGCTCTATGTGTGCCATAGGTTTGTCACCACTGGCCTAAAAACCATTTAATATATGTTGTAATGGTTGATTGTGTCTATGTGAGAAGTTTATGCTTTTTTTTTTAAGTTTACTAGTACAATTTAGGTATACATAATGGCCACATTTATTATAGGTAATTTGTATCTGTACATGATATATCTTGATTCCTCTCTTGTTTTCCAGTTCCCATTCCCTCCTTTCAAATCCCCTTCTCCTCCCTGTTCACAAAACTCAGTTTTCTTTTTATCCTCCTTTTCCAATTTTTTCCCCTTTCTTCCTTTCCTTCTCCCCCTTCCCTAGTTCCCTTTTCCTTCTGAACAGATTCTTCCCATTTCACAATATCTATTGTATATTTTTGTTCCTATTTATATTTCCAGTTTCTCTCAGTTTCTCTAGAGAGATGTGTTATTTACACATATGTGTCTGATTTGTTACACTTATGATTATGGTCTCAAGGTCTATTTATTTAGCTATCAGTGTCTTAATCTTTCTTTATGGCTGAGTAATACTCCATCATATGTTTTTTTAAAACTCACATCTTTGTTATCCATTCATTTACTGATGGGCAGTTCGGTTGCTGTTAGCTATTACAAACTGTGCTGCAATAATCAGGGGTGCACATATATTACTCCGGTACAATGCTTTTAATTCTTCTGGGAAGATACCAATAAGGGGAATAGCTGGGTCAAATGGGATCACTAATCCTAGTATGCTGAGTAATCTCTACACTGATTTCCACAGTGGTTGCACCAGTCTATACTTCTACCAACAGTGGAGAAGGCTTCTTTTTTCCCCACAGCCCTGCCAGCATATTAGTTGTTTTCTTAATAATAGTCATTCTTAATTTGAGAAGTTTAGAAATTAAACTAAACTGGCTCAGCAATTCCTCATCCTAGGTTGTAGAAAACCCCTCCTAGGGTGGCTCATTGCCTAGATGGTATTAAGGGGAAATGAGGAAGTATGGATCTGCTTCTGTTCTTTGGAGATTCTCCAATATTTGCCTTCAGCTTGGATGTCATTTCCTGGATTCCTACACAGATTCTTCAGCTTCTGTTATAGACTCTTTAGGCTTCTGTCATAGACTTTTCAATCTTCCATTGCAGACCTATTAGCCTCCTGATACGGACTTGCAAGGGACTGCAGGGAGCTCCAGACCTTAGACTGAAACCTTCGGTCTCAAGTGTGCACACACTCTCTGCACTCTTCATCCAATTCTGTGGGCCTTAAGCCAATCTTGTAATTCCTTCTACATATGTATGTTTTGTGTTATATCTGTTTCTCTAGTAAAACTCTGACACATATGCGACAAGAAATGTATGCGATAGGCTATCTTCAAAATAATTGCTTTGGATGTAGGAACACATGGAACAGGAAAAGTAGCAGACGAGACTGAGATTGAAATACAGAGTATAGCAGCATAGGAAAAGATGATCCTGCACGAGTCGATATGAAAAGCCCCATATAGAACCACCCGATTGCTCAGAGAATCCAGTAAAAACCAAAACAAGACTCATATTTCTCAGGGGCCCTTGAAGGAGCCTATTTTACAGCATTGTACAGTGACCAATAATCAGCACTCTTGAAGCATGTGGCATGCAGGAAAGAGATGGAATCTCTGGATTCAGACAGATATGAACGTAAACCCCAGTTCTGAAATTTACTAACTTTATACCCACTGCAGGAAATTCAAATACAGTTTGACCACTGCTAAGTCGTGGACATTTTAGAAAAGCTGCATGTTAACTATGAGAGATAATGTCCATAAGACGTAATACCTGCAGATGGTGCATGTTAAATAAATAACACATCTTATTAATAAGAACCATGTTAAATTTTTTATATTCCCAGCCTCATAAAATACTAGAACAATTCAGTTACATGCTTTGTTATTTCGTGAATTATTTTATAAATAAGGAAGCTGAGGCTTAGACATTCAAGTAACTTGCCCAAGATAGCTAGTAGTTCATGGAATCAAGATTTACACACAAGTGTTATAGTACTTGTACTCAGTTACTGATTTCTATGTCCTGTATTTAAGGACTGGGATATATTACCTTAATCTAATTCTCAGATATAACTTGAAATACCAAAAATAACCTTACATTAAGTTTCTCTAAACAGTAAAGATAGAAGCAAATAAAACCTTTTCAGAAACTTTTTGTCAATACTAGATATAAAATAAACATCTCCAAGACAAAATGTAGAACCTGCTTTACCTCAAGGACAAAAGCCATTAATCAATCCAAGTTGCAAAATATTTCAGTAAGACTAAGGTCTACATAAGAAAAAAAGAAAAAACAACCGCAAGTGTGATGGTTGATTGATTGTGTCAAAGTGAGTAAGAGAAGCTCAGATACATTGGCTCAGCAATTCCACACCCTAGGGTGTAGAAGACCCACCCTAGGGCAGTTTGTTACCTTGATGGTATAAAGGGGAAACAAAGGAGGACAGATCCACTTCTCTTTTTCCAGAGGAGCTCTTAGTCATCACCTTTGCCTTGATTGTCATCTTCTGGCTTCCAGGGCACACTCCAGCTTCCAACACAGATCCGTCAGCCTTCTGGCAGAGACTCTTTGAGCTTTACATCACAGACTCATTGACTTTCTGACACAAAATGGAATGGGACACTGCCAGTTGAATTTGCTGCAGTGAGCTCCAGTGAATTCCATACCTTCAATTGAATACTTAGTTCTCTGATGTGCACACAGACCCCCTTCACTCTTCCATATCTGACTTTGTAGGTGGCCACTGTAAACCAATCTTGTAAAGTCTTATATAATTGTACATCTTATATTATAACTGTTTCTCCAGTAAACACTAACTGATATAGTAAGGCACAAGATGACTGGAGAATAATCCTATAGGGAGTCAGTAGACCCCATAAAGTAGAATAAAACTCAGCACAGGGATTTTCTGAACCAAAAGAGTTAGAAAAAGATAATGATAGTACTGAGAGTTCATCTCTGCTTGAGAACCAGGCTGAGAAGAAGCAGTCAGAGGTGCTGTCTGGAAGTTCAGAAATGAAACAAACCAAACCAAGGAATCACTTCTCAGCAAGTCAAACCCTTCCAAGGCTATGATTCTCAGCACAGGATAAGGCAAGGCTTCGCTGGCAGGTCTTTCTGACTTAGAGGAACAATGAAGCTGAGCCTTATCATCCTCAGATGAGAGCTCAGTAAATCTGGCTCCCAACTGCAACTCTTTAACCAACTGTTAATTTAATGCTGAGCAAATGGCTGTACATCTTTGCTTCCATGGCTCCAAAAGAGATGATCTCAAGCAGGAGAAAGTATGCTATCATCTAGGATAGGGCAATTAGCCCAAAGAAATATGTAAAGGCATAGCTGCTACAAAGAGGTGAAATTTAAACTAGATCTTTAAACTAGAAAGGATAAGCCTCTGTAGAAATCATGAGGAAGATGACCTTTTCTTGGCTTATGTCTGGAATTATTTGAAGACTGTAAGATGATGAATCAATTTTAAGTAGGTTATTAATAGTTTGAAGAAAATAGCAGATGCTTTTGTATGAAAATTTACTTTATTTTAAATCAAAGGGCAGAAGTTAAAAATATGGAGGGGGTAGAAATTTCTAAGGGGAAAGAAAAACAGAAAAAAAGAAAGGTTCATTTGCAAAGGCATTGTTGTAGGGGGAAAGAGTTGCCTGTAATTAATTCACTTATTATCTTGTTATTCAACATCTTCAACTATACAGTACAGTATTTTCTATATCTCTCATTGATACTTTGATCCTCCTGCAAAAACATATAATTGATTCTATTTTATACTGAGACATACACAAAATTCCTTTTCATTGGAAGAAAGGAAAAGATTATATGTATGTAGGTTTACACATATAACTGTATATATGTATATGTGTGAAAGATAGATAACTATACTACTAATCTCTGTTAATTCATCAAAACAGTTTGTGCTGTCAATGTTTGATTATTTGATCATTTTTTAATGCCTAGATCTTGTAACTTGAACAACTACTTCTAAGATAACAATATGAAATTATTAACTAGAGTCGATTTCTTACTGTTTTGTTTTTGTTTTGAAATTCTGTATTATTTCTATCCTGTTTTCTGGTTTTTATTTAATAAAAAAAATTTTAAAAATAAAAAAATTTTTTTAAATTTCTTTTCATGCCTAAAAGGTCTTGCAAGATATATTGTCAAGGTCTCCAACCTCATTCTAATGATGCTATCCTTAACCCTCTTCACCCCAGCACCACAATGATTCCTTCTGCCTTGGAAACCTTTTATATAAGATCTTTTTCCTGAAAAGTCTTATTACTCCCCTTCATGTATTTACAATTAGTTTTCTACAACCCTTAGGTCAAGCATCACTTCCTCAGGGAATTTTTCACATATTACATAATAATTCAATGTGATAGCATTAGGAAGTAGGCAATTTGGGAGGTGATTAGTTCATAAGAGTGGAGCCCTCATTAATGAGATTAGTGCCCTTATAGGAAGTGACATATAGCTTGTTCCCTGTCTGCCTTGTCAGAGTTTTGTAAAAAAAAAAAAAAAACCTCACGTGTAACCAGGAAACAGGACCTCACCAGAATGTAACCATATTGGCTCCCTGATCTTGGACCTCTTACCTCTGGAATTATAAGAAATAAATGTTTTGGTTGTTTGGGCAACTGTTATGTTTTACAGCAAGAAGTTCTCCCAAAACCTCATTCTCTTGGGAGCTGGGTGATAGATCATGCAATTTACCTGTGGATTAACCTACAGATAAATTCAGTGGCTATGTGTGCTACTGAGAGTTGGGGCCTGGTTGGGAGAGGTGGATCACTGAGTACACAACTTGGAAGAGCCTGTCTTCTCCCTTCCGGGCTCCTCCCTTCACTCTCTGCTTCCTGGTCACCATTATGTGAGCATCTTTCCTCCACAGCAGACCCTTCCACCATACTGTTAGCATTTTTGAGATGCCAACCAAGGACTGAAACTTCTGAAACTGTGATCCAAAATATAACACTCCTCCTATAAGTTTCAGGTGCTAGATATTTTGTTGCAGTTACAAGGAAATTGGCTAACACAGCAGCCTAGTCCATAGTATTTGTTACAGCAGCCAGAGCTAAGACAGGTTCTTAGCACCCAAGACTAAACTTCATGTTCCTCTTGTGGTTTGATGGTTACATTTACTTAGTTGTGGCCAGTACATTGTAAATGGACAGACTGCTTTGTCAGTAGGTAGATGAGTATTCTCTTGATCCTTTCTTTCAAAGCCTAAGTCCCTAAGTGAAGATAGCAGAGAGAAGATCCCCCCAACTAGCCAGTATTGGATATATTGCCTAAGTGAGAAATAGGCCATTACTGTTTGAGTCACTGGGGCCAGGGTATTGTTAGATTAATAAAAGTCTCTGTCTCCAGACCTGGAGTATACCTCTACCACTCCCTGGAAAGTACAATTTTGTGTGTATGAAGTTATTATCATGATTAAGCTAATTAACATTTCTATGACTTCTCTAGCTACCTTTGTTTGTGTGTGATGAGAAGACTGAAGATCAACTCCCTTAGCAACTTTCAAGTGCAAAATATGTTATAATTATTACTCATACTGGCCATGTTGTACATTAGGTCTCCAGATATATTCATCCTTGACACCATGACTAAACACAACCCTCAGGAAGGCATGTGGATAGGGCAGCAAGCTAAATACTTGATGAACATATGGGCAGTTATTTGCCAACATCCAGTTACTATTGCTACTCACCAACATCCAGTTATTCATTTCTTCTGAACAGTTGTAATTTCCTGGCTCCCTTTTGTGAGGCCACAGCATAATGTCAGTGAGCATGAGTGACATGGATCATCCCCAGGCTAGAGCATTTAATTGCTGATATCAAACACTCTATAGAGTTCTTTCCTCATTTCTCCTGCTATGTTGATCACATAAGTCATGTCAAGGCAAGAGGTACTTAAAAGCCTGAGTCACCAAGTCAGAATAACACAGATCAGAGTTAATATACAACTCAAGATGAACATGTAGCTTTAGCAAAAACCGCTTTTGCTTTTGGAGATTTTACTCTTGATATGATCTATGAATCATATTCCTTGGCATTCACTCAAAGGAATTGAGAATGTACAATTACATAAAAATCTCCATACAAATGTTTATAGTGATTTTAATCATAATTATTAATAATATGTAGAAGCAACAAGATATTCTTCAGTAGGAGAATGCATGTAGAATCAATACACCTAGATAACTGAATAACATTCAATAAAATAAAGGACCTCTAAAAATAAAGGAGCTCTAAAACCATAAAAAGACAGGAAAACTCTTAAATGTGTATCACTGAATGAAAGAAGACAAACTGAAAGGGATACAGATATATAAATTCAGCTATATGATCTTTTGGAAAAGGCAAATCAGAGACACCTATAAAAGATTAGTGATATCCAAGAGTTGGGGTAAGGGAAGCAAGAATAAGGAGAACATAGGACCTTTAGGGCAGCGAAATTACTCTGTATGGTACCCCAATGGTGAATACAAGGCATTGTAAAAAGTGTTTGAAAAATGTTTGAAAAAATCCACATGATATACAACATAAATAGTACAGCCTAATGTAAACTATGAACTTGAGTTAATAAGAATGTAACAATATTTTTTAGACAGATTGAGATTTGAAGGTTATTCATTACTGAATTATAAGTTACCCCATCATAACTAATACAGCATTTATAAGTCATTCAATTGTAATAATCTCAAAATAAAGAAGAAAAAAATATGACTTATGTGATGTGGTTTATATCTGAAATGTTCCCCAGACACTCATGTGTTAAAAGCTTGGTCCCCAGTCCAAGACTCTTTAAAAAAAGTGAGTCTCAAAAAAAAAAAAGTGAGTCTCAATATTACACATTTTTTATTTAACAATGGCAGTTTCTTAAGACATTTAATGAAAACACAAGCATTACATTAGATTGTATAACAAGCATAATTCTGAATGACATATCTGAGTCCTTTTTAGGGCTCCTTGGGCTCTTGAGCTATAGTAAGTTGTGTGATTGCTGTATTATAAATATACTCAGAGAGCAGCTTAGTAACAGCATGAAGATCAAGCAAAAAGAGATTGCAAATGAATTCTCATTTTTTCCTGATGCAAAAATGGACTAAATCTGAGCCTGAATTGTTCTTGTGCTGCCCACATTTCCCATAGGGAATAGATGGTATAACTTGAGGTAATGAGGCTTTGCAGTTAAGAAACTGATGGAAAGCATACATATTACAAGATCTTTATGTAATTCTTCAGGGAGAATCAGTCATCATGGAGTAGTTGAAGAGAAATAGAATAGTCTAATGCAAGTGAGACTTTTTGCCTGTTTGTTCCTAAGAATAAAAGGCAAATTTATTAATCTCAGTGTTTCTCCTAGTAATGATTTTATCCCATAATTGCATGTCTCTGCATTTTCAAGTGAATCAATCAGTCAATCACATTCTACAACTGGACAGCCCATGAATAACCACACCATTTTTATAAATCAAAGATTATTTAGCTAAAATAAAAATTCTCTGGTCTTTACTATAAGGAAGCTTAGCACATTTCATCTCCTAACCTAGAAGTAAGAGTATTCTCATTTAATGAGATTTGTCCAACCTGCACTGACCTTTCTCTATGTTTTTTAAATTCCCAAAGAATACCAATTAATAGTTCCTTTATAACTATATCTGTTATATTTTCTCCCCAAATTACTCAATGTAAGTTTTGGGGAACAGAGATCATATTTACATAAGATTGTAGCTGTAAAACACTTGGTTACAATAAAAATAATATAATAAATGTTAGGTATTATCATCATCATTTATAACTGAATCTATTACAGTACAAAAAAATAGAATTTTTGAACTACATTTAATGAACAAATAAGTTTCTCTCATAAGACTATCAGAATATTAAAATTAC
>RJWT010047447.1:0-11307 GCA_004365215.1 Cuniculus paca | reverse complement strand
ATTCCAAAAGTGAAAAAATTGTACTTTCCTATTGCTACGTTTTTGCTGATCTCAAAGAGACTTCCAATACTCTTGATTTTAATGGAAAAAAATTGTTCTTCAAATAATGTTTCACCTGTTCTCTCACCATGAGGTTTAAGGATTTGAAACACACATCATGAATGTGGAGAGAAGTCACCATGGGGAGAATGAGTTTCAGGAGTGAAAAGGGGAATGGCGGGTAAAGATGTGAAAATAGATATTATGTACTTTTTATAATGAAAAGCACACAACCTCTTTGCCACCCAGCTTACTTATAAGCTTTATGATTATTATTTTACAGTCATTTTGGGGATACAGGATGCTTTCAGGGGACTCTGATTCCAGAGAACACCTAAAGCTTCATAACTGAAAAATCTCTGTGTGTGATTATCACCTTATTTGGTGAGTCATGTTGATAAATGCTGGACAATTAGACCTCAGAGGTGAATTCAAAATTATATCTGTAAAACTTTTATCCATATCCAGTTTCCTCATACTAGTAATTCTTTATAAATGCCTATAATTCTGTAATTTTCATTATGCTAAACTTGAATGACCTAAACCGTACCTATCACCATGCATGATACCCAAAATATAAATATTCACTAGATGTAGCTGTGATTTTTATAGAATTTCCATCACAAGTACTAACTGATCCGAATTTGCTAGAGAAACAATAATGGGAAGTTTTTACATGGTAATATGGTCTGGCAGATGGTTAGGCCCTAGTTATCAATAACATGAACAAAACAAAAGAAATATGTTTACACACCTACCACATTCCTTTAAAAGAAGATGATGAATCCAATATGCATTTTTGTCTTCAGCATAACAGCTTCCCACCTCATTTCACTCTATCTACACATTGTACTACTGCATCCTTAAAATTACTTTGAAGTATTTTAAAAAGTTAAAAAGTGGACAAAAATTCTAATTATATTAGTGGTCATACAATGAAATGATGACTTCAAGTATGTATTGCACTGGTGTGGTACATGCAGCATGTAAAAATATTTAATTGTATTGTTGGAAATAAAAGTTGTCACTAGGACCTAGAGGAAATGAAACAAAACTAAAACGACTTAAGCATGGCAATCTGTATTACATCGTCAATGGACATAATGATGAAAGAAAAGTGAATTTCTAGTAATTGTTAAGAAAATCTTGGTAGACGAAGGCAAACGTCTTTGTCTCACTGGTGCTAAGACTAATAGTGGAACAGAAGACAAGGAAGAGGCAGAGACATCTTGTTTCAGATGGGGAAATGGACCAGGAGGAGGGTTTGTGCGGTGAGGAAAGGTAAGGGGACAGGAAATGACGAAGATACACAACATTCATGTACCAATTCCCCAAAACGAGTGTTACGTATTGCAAACATACACCAAGAGAAACACTCCTCTGGAATTCCTTTCAACCCAAGCTTATTGATGCGGTTCAATGCAGGGACCCAGGAGCTGTCTTTAGAGCTTTGAGTACTTGGTAAAAGACATCTCGATCCTCAAGAGGCAAGTATAATTCAGTGTTCATTGAAAGAAGATGAGTGCAATTTTTATTTCAGAAATAAATGTTTGTTGTTAAAGGCATGGCATGATATTCACTTGGGAGATACTTTTATATCATTGAAACATTAAGAATGGGCTTTAACTTCATAAAATCAACTTACATCTTTCAGTTTTGTCAGTTTGTTTTTGCTAAATATGCTGTTCAATCTCTAACCTCTATCAATTAAAGATGACTAAACCTATACTATATATAACCATGTATATTTTTATATGACCATCACAAAAATCTAGATACACAATAATTTCTTAATCCATAGTGGCAATCAAATGCAAAATAAATCTATTTCCAAAATTATTATTTGAATGAATATTTTGTAATTTTCAGGATAGTCACCTTAATATTTCCAAAAAGTGGTACAGTGTAACAAATTTATTCTTCTTTTTCCTTGCCATGTTATAGATAGTAACCTATACCAAAAATTAGAAAAATGAAATACTGCCTTTGTGTGTGTGAGAGACAGAGAGATAGAGAGAGAGAGACAGAGAAAGAGAGAGAGAGAGAGAGAGAGAGAGAAAGAGACAGAGAGACAGAGAAAGAGAAAAAAAGAGTGAGAGAGTGAGTGAGTGAAAGTTGGAGGAGGGGAATTACTTTGCTACAGTAGAATTAAGTGAGTCAGGGGAAAATTTTGTTGCTGTTACTTTTCTACTGTGAGTCCTGAGACCATCTCTTGAACTCTCAGAATCTTGATTTTTTTTTCCCTGAAACTTTGCTATGAGACTAAATGGATCAGGAGAAAAAGGATCTAGGAAAGTGCATGACACAACAAAAGAAAAGATGTTAAAATATATTTACTTTTCTTTATTCTAGAATTGCACATTTTGAAGTCAGGTTGATACCTGTTATAGTGTATTCCTTTGCTATGTTCCCATAAACAGGAATGACAGTAAATGAATCCCATCTAAGAATATGCTCCTTTCTGCACCTGAAGTTTTTTCCAAAGTACTTTAACAAAAGGTGAGGGAAGTGTGTGTGTGCATGTGTACATGTGCGTGTGTGTGTGTGTACATGCACATATGTCTGTGGAGGTGTGATTGTGAATGTATTCACAATAAAATTTTAAGGAGCGTAAAAATGGCTCTCGCCTTACAAAGTATCTCGTGTGATTCCTCGTGATATGCTTCCTGTGAAAGTCCAACTGTACACCTTGGATAAAATACATACACAATACAGATTGGGGATATAGCTCAGTGGCACAGTGCCTGCCTGGCAAGTGAAAAGTCATGAGTTCAATTCCTGGTACAAAAAGAAAAAAAAATACACAATACATTAAATGCCCTGCTTTTCTCCATTTTAATTCTAATTTTCTTTTCCTTTATATCTATCCATCTTTCTGCCCTTCCTGGCTTCTTTTTCTCTTTCTCCCTTCTTCTTCTCTTTCTCCTCCCTCCCTGCCCTCTCTTTTTCTTCCTCTATGTCTGCCTCTTTCTGTCTTTTCTTCTCTACTCTCCTCCTTCTTCTTGATCATCATTATCACCACCATCATCTGCTTGTTTGGAGATTTAAGGCACAGATAGGCATTAACTACCTGTGTACCTGCCACCTGAGTGAAGAAACAGAATACTTCCAGCACCCATGAGATGCCCACCAATGTCAGCTCCTATTTCCAACCACTGCTCTCCCATTTGGAGACAGCATGGATGCTGACATTAATGTTCACCCTTTTCTGATTTGGCTGTGAAGTCCATCTCTACATCATATAATAAAGTTTGGTGTGATTTTGAACTTTGTATTAAAAAATCATAGAGAATATATTCTCATTTGGCTTCCTTCACTCAATGTTATGTTTTGCTGTGTGTTCATTAATTTTCATCATTGTATGTGCTCTATTGCAGAGATAGATTTTTATTTATCCATTCTATTGTTCATAGGTGGTTTTCTTTTGGCCCTAAGCTAATGGTCCTGGCTTTTTTGGGTTATCTATAGAAACAGAAAAAAATTATTGTATTTCAGAATTGGATGATAGTATTAGTATTCAATTTTTGTCTTTTAAAATTATAAAAAAGGAGAGTAGAATGATACTACAAATATTAATTGAATTTACATTAATCTTTATTATTTTACACATATGACACCAGCAGTATTAGAAGGGTTTTAAGGTTGACTATTGCTCAAATCTGCATTTATAACTTACAGGGCAGACTGAGCACAAGCAATACAGTCAGAATCCTCCACCTCCACAGCCAAAAGAGACTGGTGCTCCGGTTAATTCTTGAATGCACAACTCTAACTTACACTTCTCAGCACATTGAAGAACCTGAATTGGTCTTAGAAATTCTTCCAGAGTTTTCAACTGCATTACTAATTGAACTTTCCACAGCCCCTGAAACCTCTCAATAAAATTCACCACCAATGCTGCAGATATCCAAAGAGAACATTAAGAAAACAAGAATAACAAGATTGAGCCTCATTTCAAATTTGAACAAAACATTAAAGTATTTCATACTGACATAGAATCTATTTAAGGTAAAACATACTACAGTCTCCGAGATAATTCTAGATTAAAATTCTAAATTTGAATTTCCGTATTCTCAGAAATGAGAATAAGTAGCATTTACCATCTGTTTACTTCTTCCTTAGTGACGATTGAAATAACAAGGAAGCGTAAAGATTTAAGTAATAGAACATAGTTATTAGTGTAGGCTACTATACTTTAATACCAGTATCATGTGATATTAAATGTTCTTTCTACCCATCTTAAAATATATCAGTTGAATTTTCAAAAACGTATTTACTACTATTTCATAAAACCAATATGATATAGTTGGTTGAATATATATTAACTAAGCAAGTAAGCTATTTGAATAAAGCTGTGTATATTATCTTTCTATAAAAGCAACCATTTTTCATTTTACTCTCACTTGTTCAAAAAATTAAAATTATGCTGAATTCTTAATGTTTAGTTTGGCAGTCGAAATATAAGAGCATATTCCCACACTCAACAGCAAACCAGACAATGGTCCCCAAGGAAACTTCCCAATGGATTTAGTGAAACTATAATGTCCCTTGAACAACAAATGTGTGTGATTTACTTTAAATCCCCACCCATCTCCTTTTTTATTTGTTTTGGGGGCTCAGTGCTAAAGTAATACTACCTGGCTGCATGAAGTTCCCTAATACAGCTCCTACTTAAATCAGAATTTCAGAACTGCACAAGTTATAGTATATTACAAATGTATAAAAATATTTTTTATTTGATCACATGCTTCAAAACAGAAAAAAATTCCTTCTTTAAACAGTGAGTTTCCTCATTTCATCTGAAATCTGATAAATAATAGAACTTTACATCACAGGTTGTCCTTTAGACGATCTAGAAATGTCATAACATACTTAGGCATTTAGAAAATCCAATCGGAAAGCTGCTTTTAATAATTTTTGTTACATCCAAGATTGATTTTTTGCTTTTTTATTCTAGCATAGAGTTGAAATCATTTGTTTATGAATAACATAGACAATAGAACACCAGGTCTAATCCTAGATGCATTTGAGATGTGTCCAAAAAGGCCTATTCTAGAACATGTTTCGTTATTCCAATCCTATCTGGATTCAGTGATGTAGGAAACCAAGAATTACTACAGACAACCTTGAGGACTGTAACAGGTGGAGATGGGTTAGAGGCAGTCAACCAAAGAAGGCTTTAGGACCCATTAACTGTGCTTTCAGTTTAAAGCTATTCTAAAGAACAGGGTTTCTCAATGATTGTCTCTCCTAATGCCACTGATGGTCAAGATGGGAGAGCAGTGGTTTGGGTTTATTTGGCCCATCTTACTTTTTAAATGTTCTTGTAAAACCAGACCCACTAAAACATCCATATCTTCTATTTCTGCTGTGTTCTCCTGCTTATTTCCTTCTTCCTTATCATTTGCACAAGGGTGACCTCGCTAGGATGTCAGACACAGGGTTGGAAGTATCTTTTCTCTTCTGGCTATATTTTGATTAACCTAAGATTGTTGTCCTCTGGAGGGTTTTTCATTCTCATTTCCTCCCATTTGTACAGCATGTGCACTGCGGAGCCTGTTAATTCCCTCTGACAGCAAGCTGTGAGAGCAAACTACTGTATTTATAAATATCCAATCATTTATGTACTGATTTTAAAGCACCATAATATTTCTTTCTGAGATGAACTGTTGTTTTCAATCTAAAGTTTAATGATAAATATTTAATAACACTGACAACATATTTATTTATCACTCACATTGTTGCAAAAAGAATGTGAAGCAGAGCCAGAAGTGAAGCTAATATTAACATTATTGATCAATCGTGAAATTAATGTATCCTTCAGATGCTTTAGAACTCCCTATTTTTGTAGATTAACAAAGGATTGGTGTCTTGGCTACTTTTCTCTCATTGTCGAGACAAAATACACAATGCCCAACATGAAGGAAGGAAAGGTTTATCTCTTACAGTTCTTGGAGGTTTCAGTCCACATTCAGCTGGCTCCAAGGCAGGGTAGCTTGGCTGAGGGGCAGTTGTTCATGGTAGCTGCAAGCAGCAAGAGCAAAAAGGCAAAGAAGGAGGCAAAACATGCCTTCTTCCCTTCGTTATATTGCATGCCTGCTCTTCCCCTGGGTGGGTGCAGCACTCACACCACCAATCCCAGCACTAGACAACAAACCAATCACAAACACTAGATTCAGCACCTCCAAGATGGCATGAGGTTGGGGTGGGGCACCTAGACACAAACCATAACAGTTAGGGATGTCTCTGCCTACCTTATTATGTTTACTTGTCTATTTGCAACATATTTTATTTAATGCAGATATTAGCTAACTGATATGAATTTTACTCAGAATCAGGTAACAATCATGCCAAACTATATAATTTAACACACAAAATACTCTAACCACCATGTGTTCACTGTTGTAGAATAATTAAAAAGAAAAGGCTGCTGGATATTAAATATTCATTATTCATTGCCTTGCATACTGAAAATTTGGGCAGATCATTTTTATTTAGCTATTTTTTCTCCATCTGCCTCAGTATATAAGGTGTTTGTTTTATATTCATCATATATAAAGTTGGAATATAAGAGAAAATTCAACACGTTGTCTGTATAAATGAAGTAGTTCAACATTACTGCCTTGAACTTAGTTGAAATTGTTATGAAAAGGATGCATTTTGATCAATTTCATAATGATATAGGAACTCTGTGACAGAGCAGGTTAAATTGATTACAAATTTTATTATAATTTATTCCATAATATGTTCAAAGCTGCCTTTTACTCCTGCATTGTCTATGTAAAGACAAGTCACCTTTTGTGTTTGTCCCCAATATGAAATAGAGCTGAACTATTGTTTCTGTTTTTAACTTTCCATATTAGAGAGCGTCATGGCTCAGTCCTACAATGTACCTCAGAAGGCTCATGTGTTCAGAAGTGAGGCTTTTGGAGCACAATTAGAAGACAGGAGTGTTGAAGGAGCTTTTAGGAGGTGAGCCCTGGTTAAAGGAAGTAGGTAACTGAAGGCATGACCTAGAAGAATATACTTTTATCCCAGCCTCCTCTTCTCTCTGTGGCCCTCTTCCTTTTCTTGCTGCTTTCTGGCTGCCATGAACTGAGCAGCTTTCCCTTACCATGTTCTTCGTCATGCTACTTCTGCCTTGGACACAGGTGACCATGGATTGAAACTTCTGAAGCCATAAACCTGTCTTCCTTTCAGTTGGGGATGTCAGTTATTGTGTTTCAGCAATGGAATAAATACAGAGAGTGGATTTTTACTGTTGTTTGCTTGGTGGTAGAGAGTACTGAACCAAGGGTATCCACACTAGGCTACATTCCCAGGTCTTTGATTATTTTTTGAGAAACAGTTTCACTAAGTCACTAAATTGCCCAGCATAGGTTCCAATTTGTGATCTTTCTGCTTCAGCCTTCCAAAGTATAGGGATTCAAGGTGTGTGCCATACCTGGCTTGGTGTTCTTCATGTATGATCATGCACTTAATTTTTGTATTGCAAAAATCAAACATTCTTCTAGATTTCAAACATATCTATGGAAAATACATCTTTGGGACAATGAAACTTAAAAAGTTACATTTTTTAAAGATAACAAATGGCAAGACAATAAAGATTCATGCTCATTAATTTTTCTCATATTATGAGCTATTTTTCAGGGTTAAGATCTTTTGTTCTTATCCTACTGTATGATTTTGTATTATGTGCTCAAGGAGGTGGTCTTTCCACCACCTACCTTCTCCTTCCTTCCAACTCAGTGCCTTGATTCACTAACTTAATTCTTTCCACTATTCTAGTCTCAAACTAAATTGACTGAGAACCAAATCACATTTCCCCATAAGATCAATGTTGAACCTACTCACTGAACTTGATTCGGTGCTCATCCAATTCAGTTTGCAACAAGAATCATGGAAGGAATTAAGTTCGTGAACTGAGGATCTCTGTATTTACTGCTTGTGCTCATTCTGCACCCTGTAGTGATTGTAGCAATTTGTGCATGTGTGTGTGCTATATGAAATTATTTAGTTTTTGTCTGTTTCTATTCTAACCTCTTTAAGGAAGACTAGTTTGCTTATTCGTTAGTTTTGTCCCTTGTACTACCACAGCCAACAGTAACCTATTTTCTCAAAAGAAAGAAAGAGTGAAAGCTTGTTCTATGACAGGAACTATGCAGCAGCTTTTTAGAGGCTTTCCTGTCTCTACTGCAAGATGTACTCAACTAATACAAGGGGATTAATCGACCTCTCTCTACTTTCAACAGCACACTGACGTCAATGTATTACCTGACTTGCACTTTCTTTCTCCTTTCTTTTTCTGTTCAGTTGTGGTGAGAATTTCGTGAGTTTGTTAATGGAAGCAAGTGTTTGTAGAAATCAAATTAGGGCCTGGTTCTGCCATAAATTTTGTCATGGAATTATGAAGAAGTACAACATAATCTGAGTTTTATTTTTGTCATTTGTTAAATGAAAATAATGCCTTACCTTCTAAATGCAGATTAAGTAATACCATGATTTTAAGAGTGCTTGTCAAAAACAAATATAACAGTGGTGTCCAACTTAGTGTCCACCAGTTTCACTTTGAGCTTACAATTTTGATTGCTTTGAGTTTACAATTCCAGACTTTTGAATCAGTATTGGGATAGGGACTAAAAGTTCTCATTTCTCACAAGTTTCCAGGTGCTGTTGATACAGGCAATGCAAGAACCACACTTGGAGAACTACTGATGGAGAGTATTGCTATTATATACTGTTTAAGCAGTTCGGTGAGTTGCTACATTGCAGCCTGTAATTTTCACATATTTTAGTTATTCTGATCTCATAGCAATGTTTCTTTCTTTACTCTTTTAGTACTTGGAAAAATTATTTATCAAACGTGAGTTGAAATATTTTCTACCCCTGCATTTTAATATGTTAAAATGACAAAGTACTTGGTCAGCTGTGATATAATGCTATCAAAACTTATGAAAATGGAAAATGCTTTTGAGAAAATTTTTTGAATGGTATGCCCCTTCAACTATGATTGTAATCCAGAGGTCATAAATTTCCAGAGTATAGTGGAAATTTGCAGAAAGTTAACAACCTAGAATAATAATCGATTCACAATGGTACTAAGTTCTTAAGAAAAGTATGTCTAGAATCCGAATTTAAACAACTTGATACATTAATCTACTTGGCCCTCTACTAATTGGAATGCATACTTATAGCATAGTGTGTGACAGATTTGGTGAAAGATTATTCTTTGCCAGGACATATTCAATATTCAATTATTTTCTTGTTAATAATTTATCCTGCATAATAGAGAAAACACTGTAAATAACCATCTGTCTCAAGAAGCAGCTTTTATATTTACAAACAGTCACAGGACAAAATCTAAGCAAGAGCCATGTAGAAAGAAAGAACATTTCAAGCTAACTGCTTAAATGGGTGAGTTTCCTAGACTTCAATCTCTAAAATAGTTATTATTGTTAACTCCTAACCTAGATAAGACAGTGGCAACCTCAGAATGATTTACATGGAGAGAAGATAGGTAGAGAAATAAAAATTTTTGGTATATACATTTACACATACTTTATGCACACATACTTTTATGCGCACGTACATATTAACGTAGTCTGGGAAAATATTTTATTAATAGCACAAATTCCTGGCTACTGAGGAGAAGCTGGAATTTTCACAGCAGCTGCCATCTATGGCAGAGAGAAGACAACAGCTACATTGTGCAGCTACCACAGTTATAGCCAGTATTAGAGGCAACCCAGGAAAGAAGAGTGAGCTACATTACAATACACAAAAAGCAGGACTATAAGTAAAGTCCTATCTGTTTCAGGAGTGAGGTGAGTACATATTTCAGTCCAAACTGAGTTAAAATGAGGGTGGCAGAAAATAAGATACATGTAGCTTTGGGGAATATTGAAATAATCTTTTTATATCATTGGTTTTTATTTGTTTATTGCTATTTTGTCCTCAAATGTGTTTTAGGTATATCTCACAGCAAATGTTGAAACTATTCCTAATATTGGCTTCAGTTCATTAATTTTGACATCGTTGAGAAACTACTCCAATCACAGTTTATAGACTAGAAGCTGTAGCATCTCTAAAACTTCAATAATTGCTATTATTTTTTCACAAATTAATTGGAATAATTATCACTAGAAGAAAGACTTTTTCAACTTTGAGGCTTGACACGTGAATTTTATTACTCAATTTGAAATAATTAGTATTTTATATTAAAAGAATTCTTTGAAAAACACCATAGTAGACTTATTTTCATTTTTTTTTTTTTTTTTTTTTTTTTTTTTTTTTTTTTTTTTTTTTTTTTTTTTTTTTTTTTTTTTTTTTTGCGGCACCGGGGATTGGACTCACGACCTTGCGCTTGCCAGGCAGGCGCTTAGACTGCTGAGCTAGATCCCAGTCCTGTTTTTGAGACAGGGTCTCACTATGCCATTCAGGCTGACCTTGAGCTCACTTTGTAGCCCAGGCTGGTCTCGAACTCACAACAATCCGCCTGTCTCAGCCTCCTGAGTGCTGGGATTACAGGCGTGAGCCACCACGCCTGGCATCTTATTTTCATTTTCTAGACTAGTTATTTAGACTGGTGCATTGTTTTACCTTTGAGATGCTGTTAATATTCTAATGATCCTTGAGTTGTTGTTATTCATACTTTATTACTAAATTGCTGTTGTTTAATATTAATAAAAGAAAAAATATAAGAACGCATGGTAAGAAACTTTCAAAGTTCTAGTTGCTGAAATTTGAATAAAACCCTAGCACCTTTAAAAGTCAGGGAATCAAACCCAGCCAGAAAGTTTCCTTTTCCAAAGAGTGAGCTACCTACCATCTGAACAACCCTTGAGTTACAGATTTTGTGAGGTCTTATTTCTCTACTAAGTGTCCCAAATATGATCTTATGTGATTCTGTTAGTGTGTTTACCAGAAAAAGTTTTCAGGAGAACATTTGCAAATGTTTCCAGTGGCTTTAAACTACTTTGCTGTTCTGAACACCACAACCATATTTTTTTGAACAGCAAAAGGTCAAGATTTGGAGTGAGGCCTTAATCAAAGTGTCTTATCTTCCAAACTTGACACTTGGAAAGGAAATGGTAGTTCTAATGGCTCTATCTGTAGTCAAGGCTGTTTTATTTGCCATGTGACTTTGAAGTTCTTCCCACTAAATGATCTGAGATGCCTACCCCACTCCTTACACCTGGACTTGGCCACATGACTTTATTTTCCCTGCAGAATGTTTGCCAACATCAATTCTCTATGTTCTAGATAGAA
>RJWT010047446.1:0-11301 GCA_004365215.1 Cuniculus paca | reverse complement strand
AATGAAAAGGGTGAAATCACTACAGATCATGTGGAAATTCAGAAGATCATCAATACCTACTTTAAAAATCTTTACTCATATAAGAGAAAATGCAGAAGAAATGCATAAATTCCTAGAAATTTATGAATCACCACAGATGAATTAAGAAGATGTAAAAATACTGAATAACCCAATATGAGTTAATGAAACAGAAAACATAATTAAAAACTAACCAGCAAAGAAAAACCAGGATCCTGATGGATTCATAGATGAATTCTGTAAGAAATTTAGAGAATATTTAATGCCAACACTCCTCAAACTCCTAATGTAATTGAAAGTGAAGCAATTCTCTCTAACTTGTTCCTGGAAGCAAGTATTACTCTAATACTAAGACCAGTGACAGACCCAACCAAAAAAGAGAATCACAGGGCAACCTCCCTCATGGACATAGATGCAGAATTCCTCTATAAAATACTAGCAAACAGAATGCAGCAAATCACCAAGAAGATTGTTCACCATAACCAATGAGGATTCATCCCAAGAATGCAGAGATGGTTCGACACACGCATATCAATAAAAGTAATATGCCATATTGACAGATTCAGAGACAAAAATCAAATGATCTTCTCAATAGTATCAGAAAAAGCTTTTTATAAAGTCCAACACTCATTCATTATAAAAACCCTACAGAAAATCAAAATATATGGTCTTAATCTCAATCTGATGAAAGCTGTTGATGACACACCAACTGTCAACAACAAATGGATAAAAACTGAAAGTTTTCACTCTAAAATCAGGAACAAGACAAGGATGTTCACTATTATCACTTCTATTCAATATAGTTCTGGAAACATTAGCCAGAGCAATTAGACAAGAGAAAGAAATAAAAGGAATAAGGATAGGAAAGGAAAAAGTAAAGCTATCATTATTTTCAGATGACATGATACTCTACATAGAAGACCTCAAAAGCTATACCAGAGGACTTCTAGAATTAATAAATTCAATAATGTAGCTGGATACAAAGTCAACACTCAAAAATCACTAGCTGTCCTGTACACAAACAACAAACTCACTGAGTGAGAAATTAGGGAATTTGCACCCTTCAAAATAGCATCCAAAAAAATGAAATACTTGGGAATCAATATAACAAAAGAAGTAAAGGATTTATATGTTGGAAATCACAGTACTTTGAAAAAGGAGACTGAAGAGGATATCAGAAAATGAAAAAACATTCCTTACTCATGGATAGGAAAAACCAACATAGTGAAAATTGTCATATTCTCAAAACTTTTCAGCAGATTTAATGCATCACAGTCAAAATACCTTTAGTGTAACTCAGAGATTTAGAGAAAAAATTCATAAAATTCATTTGGAAACTTATAACTAGAACAACAAAGGCAATTCTGAGCAACAAAGGCAAGGCAGGAGGCATCACAATTCCTGACTTAAAATTATACTACAAAGCTATTGTGATAAAATTGGCATGGTACTGGCAAAAAAATAGTCTGAGGACCAATGGAACAGATTAGAAGTAGACAAAATAGAAACACACTCAGTCACCTTATCTTCGACAATGGTGCAAAACATATTAACTGGAATAAAGATAGCCTCTTTAAGAAATGGTGCTGGAAAAATTGACTTTCCACATGCCAAAGAGTAAAACTAGACCCATGTCTATCAGCATGCACTAAACTAAAGTCAAAATAAAACAAAATATTAAAACAGAAACACTAAATCTACTGGAAGACAAAGTAGATAGAAATCTTGAAGACATAGGGATAGGCAGAGAGCTCATGAACAAAAACCAAACAACTCAGGATGTACTTCACTGAATCAACATCTGGGATCTGATCTTATTAAAAAGTTTTTGCACCTCAAAAGAAATCATCAACAGAGTGAAAAGTAAATCCACAGAATGGAAAAATATTTTAACAAACTGTACTTCAGACAAAAGACTTCTATCCACAACATATAAAGAACTGAAAAAACTCAGACCCCCCCCAATTCAAAGACTTACAAAAGTAGGCATCAGAAATGAATACACATTTCTCAAATGAAGAAATACAAATGGCCAATAAATTTATGAAAAAATGTTCAACATCATGGTCATTTGAGAAATGCAAATTAAAACGTCACTGAAATTCCATCTCACCCCAGAAAGAATGGCTATCATCAAGAAATCAACCAATAACAAATGTTGGTGGACTTGTGGGGGGAAAGGAATCCTTCTCCACTGTTGGTTGGAGTGTAGACTGATACAACAATTGTGGAATTCTGTGTGGAGATTCCTCAAAAAACTAGGATTAGAAGACCCATGCGACCCAGTTATTCCCCTTTTTGGGTATTTTCCCAGATGAATTAAAAAGAACATAACACAGCAATATGTGCACCCATATTTATAGCAGCACAGTTTGTAATAGCTAAATTTGGAAACAACCCAAGTACCCATCAACCGAAGAACAGATTCAAAAAATGTGGCATTTTTATATAATGGGGTACTACTCAGCTATGAAGAAGGATGCAACTAGAGTCCATACTCATAAATGAAATAAATCAGATTCACAAGTGTAAACATTCTATTGCCTCCCTAGTGTAAGAAACTGAAAAAGTAAGACCCAAGATCTACAATAAACACTATGAAAGGGAAAGAAACAACCAGAAATAGAGAACACTGGGATTCTGGGATTGTTGAAAGGATGAAAGAAAGGGAAAAGGAGAAGAAAAAAGATCTATCTATCTATATATATATAGATATATATCTATAGCTATATCTATCTATCTATATATATCTATCTATAGATATATATATAGATAGATAGATAGATATGTACACAAAAGATAGCTAAGATAATTATACTACTGATTTCTCTTAGTTCACTGAAGAGAGCAGTTTTTGCTTACATTGTTAGATAAATTAAGCATGTGTATATCTTGTAATCTGAGCAAATACTTGGAGATAACAATATGTAATATATTGACCATTGTCAATTACTATTATCTTGTTTTTGAAATTTTATATTTGTTTTTATTGGGTTTTTTCTCTTTAAAATAAAAAAGTATGCCCTAGCATACCTGGGATTGGCAAAATATTAAGTATGCCTGAAGGATAAATGTCAATTTGTTAAAAATCAGTGACATATACTATAAACTCATTGTAAGAGTTCCTCAAAGAACAATATGAAGACTTATAAATGCAGATCTAGCACAAACCAACTGAAGGTTCTTCATGAATACTGCAAAATAATGAAACAATTTAAAATAGTTTTAAATCCAAAGTCATCAGAACAACTTCTGAGTTTCTTTCTCATTGAAGTAAAGAAATTTTTAGTCATTTACTAGACATGGTTGCAAAGCACTAATACCCTGGAAGATAGTACATGCTAATGGTTGATTGACTAACATCTGAAATATGTCAGGTAAATACTTCTATTCTGGCCAGAAGAGCTTCTAAGTCACATAGGCCTACTTGCAAGATGAAGATTGAAATGTGAACATGCACATTTTAGAGTAGCTTACATACTGTGTAATTTACACACTCTATGTAAAGTTTAAAAAATATACATGTAATGTATAGATAAGGCCATGGCCAAACATAATACATATTGTGCAAGGAAATATTATTTAATAGTTTTTATATGTGAAAAACCTCATTATAGTTTTTTTAAGCAATTTTCAAATTTAATTACTTATAATCTCTAAATTCTTCTGTGTTTCTTAGACATAATCATTGCTGAACATAAATTCACTCTTTCCCTATGGCATCACTGCTTAAACCATAGTCATCTGAATATGATTTGCTTTTTAAAAATCAATCCCAAAAATGATATTGCAATATCAAATTCTCATGACACTGGTGGCAACCCTGAAAAATGTTGACAGTCATTATTTTCAGATATTAAGGATCAGAATTAATATGTATAGAATCTGGGCTAGAAGACACATTAAATCTTACTGCATTAAGAAAGTTCACAGAATTAAAGTAAGATGAGAATAAAATATCTTAGGTTAATTTTAGATTTTCCATCTATGTTCATGTAGTGAAGCCCAATCTTCCTTCCATTTGTTTATTTTTTTTTTTGTTACTTTAATGGTTCCTGATGATATGAAGATGAATGAAAACCATTTCATAATTGAATTCAGTTTCCAGATCTTTTGGAGAGGAGAGACATGGAAATAATAATAAAAATATAAGCTAAGATGTATAGAAATTGTAACCTTTATACATTGTTGATGGAAATGTAAAATAGTCAATTCTCAAAATGTTAAGCACAGAATTATCATGTCATCCAGGAATGCAACTTCAGATTTGTACCTAACATAAACGAAAACACCTGTCTGCAAAATAACTTACACAGTAATATCCACAGCAGAATTATTCATGAGAATCAAAAAGTAGGAAACACCCAATTATCTATCCATTGAAAAAATGGTTTTTTTTATACGATAAGATCATAACTTATTGCTGAATCACAAGAAAGGGAATGTAGCTCTGATACATGTTACAACATACTTAAAACTCAAAAATCTAAGTGAAAAAAAATTAGTCACAAAAGACCACATATTATATTTCTCTGTTTCCATAGAATGTCCAGAATAGGCAAGTCTACAGAGAAAGAACCAAGATTAGTAGTTGCTTAGAACTGAGGACAAGATAGAGAAGTGAAAGAGGTTGGAGAATCACTGCTAATGTGGACAATGGCTTTAGAGTAATAAAAACTTTCTAAAATTCAATGCCATGGTAATATGACTTTGTGAACATCCTACAATGTGTAAACTTTATATGATATAAATTACATATCAATAAAGCTATCATAAGGTAATATGTTACAATATAAAATTAAAGACACTAACATGCTTCTTAAGAATGGAAAATAAGGTATAATTCCTTGTGTGGTAGGTTGAAAGAGGGAGCACACTGCTAAAAGTTCCCTGGGAAAAGAAACTTTTTTTTTTTTCTGCTTCTCTTCAAAAAGAAACTTTTAAGCTGGATCTTAAATAATAAGTAGAAGTTCTCTAAGTTAAGAGCATAAATCATGTTAGACAAGGAGCCAAAAGCTTGAATCCAGGAAAACCATAGCTTATTTGTCGAATGACTGAGTAGTGAAAAGATAGCACATGTGGGAGGAATGGGAGTTCATATGCCAGAGAATACCAGGAAATAAGACTAAAAAGACAGATAGAAAACAAGACCCATAAAAACCCTTTAGGCTATCATAAGGAATTATAAATTTCCTTGTATATGACAGAGAGCTATTAAAATTTTTTTTAAAAGAAAAATCATTTTTGTGTTTTAGAAATACATTTCAATTACTTCAGAAAAGATTTATAGGGACGATCAAAAGAGTCTAGGAGATTTAGAAATGAATGGGTCGCTTAATAGTTTTACTCTAGCAATTTTTTTTGGTTGATAAGCAGAACTCTTCCAATTTCTGGGAAATACTACTTTGAACGTTATGGTTACAGATGGAGCTGATGTGTACTTATAAACAGACTTCCTTGGTTTCAGGGATATTCTTGAACCACGTAAGGTAAATTATAGATACCATGAAGCTGTTCAAAGCCTCTGTCCCTTTGTCAGCATTTACTTTTTTCTCTAATTAAGACTAAGAACGAGAGCTCCTTTCTATTGGTGGCAAAGTCACAAAGGTGAATTAACGCAAGTGCTACTGGTACCTTTGATACCTGTCTTGTGGGGAATGTTTAAGAAAATTAAGCAGAGAAGCAAAAACCTGTCAGAATAAGATACCAAGGGCATCCTGATGGTATTCAAATTGTGGTTCTAGCAGTGGTTCTAGCAATCTGTAAGACCACACCTTGATTCTTCTTCTAATTTAGTGCTGTGAGCCATTAATTTTTTCTTTGACTTAAACTGCTTAAATTTGGATTTCTGTCACTTGAGGCCAAATTTTCATACAGAACTAAAGCAAACCAATTTAGTCAGGCACTAGTGAGTACCTGCTGGTGTATTTGGTACAAAAATCAGTCATCTGATAGGATCTTTTGGTTTAGCTAGAACAAGGGTACTCAACTCCACGGTCTGTGTGTGTGCTGTGGAAAGGGAAAAAGTTGAAAACAGACAATAAATATGTTCCATTAATTTTTGCTCTCAGAGCCTGGCCATTAAATGATATGATGTCTTAAGTGGACACACTTACTTTTAGTAAGCTATTTGCAACTAATAAAGTAGGACCTAGACACCAAATACCTAGCATATGTGCAAACGACCCTCCCTGGATACTCTTGGCAGCTATGGGTGATAACGGAGCTATTTCACCAAACTTGGATATACACTAGAATTCTTCCTAAGCAACCGTCTAGGAAATTACTGGCAAGAAAGCACAGTTTAAATGAAAGATAAAATATGCTTGCCAGCACTGGCTTAAAGTAATAATAATTATTTTAACTAAAATAATGCTGACCCCTTTTCTGTCTTTTATATAAAGTTCTACTGCCACCTGTTTAAGACTGAAGGCCAGCTCTCAGGAAATCTGTTGTCTATGTATGCCACAATGTCAGCTTAAGCAAGGAGTCAACTTTCAGTGTATGTGCATTTTAATCCTCTACTACAAACATTGAATCAAAGGATTTCCTTTTAGTGATAAAGAATTCAAAGCATCTGAAAGCAAATGGGAGAGTTATTTTAGGGAGACTTTTTCCCAGAGTCCTTGAAAGCCCACCAAGTGTTCCTGGGTAATCCACCTTTTTTCAGAAGTCAAGCTAGCTGTATTCTACTTACTAGACCCACTCTAGACAAAGGGAATTTGAAATGCTGATATGGTTCATTACACTATGATACATAAGGCAAAAACTACAGACTGATCATTTTATAAATCAGCTGATAAGCCAGTCAAATCTTATTTAAATATCCTTCAATATTCCAAATATTAATATATATTAATACTTAATATTAATATTAATATATATATATCCATCCCATCTGGCACTTTTTTATTTCTCTTAGTCAAAGTAAAAATCAACCAGCTGTTTCTAAAATCTAAGCTCCCGAATCTTCACAACAACTGTCAGAAGTCTGTTTTCTTACAAATTCGCAAAGAGGGAGGGAGAGAGAGAGAGAGACAGAGAGAGAGAGATTATGACAAAATTAAGGAAATCATATTAATTTAACTTTACGCACATAAAAACATTCATACCAAGGGCAAAATTCACCATGCATCAGGGTAAAACCTCACCTTCTCTTTTCCTCGTTAAAACAGTCTCATTGTTCTTTGTCTCCTCCAATAATGTGAGAAACATTGAATGACATTAACTTGCATACTTACATCTTACTTGGAAGCTAATTCTAATTCTTTAGTTTCACGGATTTTTGTCAAAAGTCATACTTGTGTATCAAAGAAAATATACTAATCTTCAAGAAATAGCAGTAGCTGCAATTCCATAAGTCTAATTCCTAAAAACTGAAAATCAGGTGATATTTATATCTATAGGAAGTTATATTATAGAAGAATTATAGCTTAGGAAGTAAGAATATTTTATAATATAATGCATATATTTTATAAAACCTGCCTGTTCATTTGTTCTAGAAGATGCCATCTTGTCAGAATCATTTAAGTAAAGCTGCCCTTAACTCTAGTTAGAGCTATTTTCCAAGGTGATTAGTTACTTTAAAGAATCTGTGACAATGTAACAGAACAGCAGTCAGTGGCTCAACTCACAAGACATGCAAGAGACAGGTAAAGGATTATCTCCCAACAGATATATAGAAAGAATTCTTATTTGTTAGTCAATATAGATTAGTTCCAATGAGAGTAATTCAAATCCAACTATTTTAAAACTGATCAATAAGTTTCATGATGGAGGTTTCTTATATAAGGTTATTACTGTCAAGCAACATCTGGAAAAAGACCATCAAAGAGAAAAAAAATCACATTTCAAAAGGAAATAGTTGCCATTTTATTCCTGTCACATTGCAAGGTAGTAAACACACTGAAAACAGCCAGGGGAGAGTTCTATAAAGGAGCAGCTTCAGCCATTTAAAACCAATCATTTAAAGATAGTGCGGCACATATTGGACATTGGTTTGTCTCAGTGACAAATGTTTAAAAATATGAAAATTAGTTGTGCGTGACCAGAAAACAACTTTATTTTAGATAAGCTGTGTAACTGGCTAAAATAAACATCATAGAAAATGATAACGCACTTCAGATTTTATAATCTAAATCTATAATCAAATCATCATTTAAAAGTACGGTATTACTAACAGGAATAAAATTTGACACATAATATCATGTAGTATGCAATCCAGTGATTGAAATAACTCCAACATTTTGGCTGTGCATTTGTCAAGTTTACAAAACGTTATTATTCAGGCACATGACTTACACAGCAGCTTTGCTCACAGGTTAGCCCAGGAAATGGTCCAACTTCCAAGCTGATTTTTGATTATTAAGGACGCTTCGCTCTCACCTGGGGCACAAGTTGAGCCCTGCCTTCCCTGGTAGTTGCAGAGCTGCATCCTTTCTTTGTTGGTGCCTCATATAGAGGACCTTAAAGGGGGAGGCATTTGTAGGAGTACTGACAGATTTAATGTAAACCTTCTGAGTTATACTAATCACTAATCCAGCATCAACTTGATCCAAAACCCTACCTGGTAAGCTCTAGACTGGGTGGAACCTCTTAGGTTGCCTGAGCTCTATGCCACCACCTATGAAAGAATTCATGCCACCAAAGCTTTAATAGTCCATATTCTAGTAGTTTGTTCTGGCTTCTATGCTTGCAAATTGTCTCTTCCTGTGTAAACATAAGTTGAGTGAATGATACAACAAGTTATTATGGATCAATTAAAGAACTTGGTAGAGGCAAAGTTGTGCTCCTTCAAAGTAAGCTACATAAGCAGATGTTCAAAACTTTGTTCTATATCAATCATTCTTCTTGTTTGTATACTACCCTGAATGCCTAAGTTTTAGATCATGTTAAGGTTTCACCTGAAACCAGGTTGAAGTGCGTTATACTAACAATTCCCTTAGTCTTCCATCACTACACATAAATCCTTACCTTGTTCAAATTAACCCATTTCAAGTTCCTCTTGTTAAGTATGACTTACCGATAGGTGAGGTGCTGCCAGCTTCCAGCCTGGGAGAAAATTAGCATGGCTTCCAACCTTAAGTGAGACTGACTCAATGGCATGACTCCCCTTTTACGAACACGGTTCGAATGCGTAGAGTGATGACCATTTTTTGTTTCTTCTCTACTTTATGCCTGTCTGTGAAGCAGAGTGTAAGTGATGGAATGAGTCCAGTAAATATGGTGCGGGTTGTATTTTTTGTCAGCATAAAGCCATAATTAGTTTGTTTCTTTTTTAAAAAGAAAAATGAAGAAGATAGATTAGAGTGGTTGCTCCAGGTAATTATGTAATTAAGATGCATGAACACTGCTAAGTGAATTCAAAATCCTTAGGAAATTCTTTTAAACTATGACAGTAGGTAATATTTTAACTTTTGAAATCTCAATGAGTGTTTTTCAAACTTAAACTGCATAGACTATACTAACATACCAATTTACTAGCTACCAATTTTCCTGCTTATATTTAAAATTTAGTTGGCATAGAAATGCTATGGAAAGGTTTATGATCAAGTCTAAAAATCTGAATTACCTAAAGAACATTTGTTAAAAATTGCTTCAATGCACTTACTGAAAGTAATAGTTAACAGCTTGTATTTTAGCTACTTCTTGCAAGAGCTTGTTTTAAGTTCATATGGCCTAACAGTAACATTATATAAACATTCAAAATTAATTACACTGCTTTGAATATTCTTCAGGAAATGAAATCCACATGAAATTCAAAACTGTACAACAGCATTATTTACTTCATAATTTACTATTTGCTTTTTAAAAATTATACTGTTATGATTTTTAATTAGCCATCAATTCATTAAAATTTGCCCTATTTTGCTACCCAACCATCATCAATCAAGAATGAATGGATAATTTATACTTTGAACATTTATAACTGCTGTTGAATAATTCACATCTAACAAAACTGAAATATTCTAACTTGTATTATCATTATTTTTATACATGTTCTGGACACTTATTGTCTGTCATCAGACAGAGCACCCAATACAGGGCATTTAAACAGAGATACAGGCATATTTGTAGAAGAAGGGAGGCGAAGAGGGACAAAAACTGGGCTCTTGGAATTTTTTTATTGTTTTAAAGAATTTCAGAAGTTAAATATGAGCTTAATTTAATTAGGCAAGTCTACAGTGAAAAGATGTGCAGTGAACACAACATGTAGATTTTTGTAGAGAGATCTTTAAAATTATTATTTGACACTTCTGGGTAAAATTTACTTTTAGAAGTTGGTACTATGAAGGTAGACACTTTCTAATGTAGTCATGCATCACTTAACAGGAATACATTCTGATAAATGTGTTGTTTAATGATTTCATAGTTTTCTGAACAGCATAGTGTGCTTAAAGTTAACATTGTTAAAATGTCGCTAGGCCATGCAGCCTTGTGGGACCATCATCACATATGTGGCATGTTACCAAGTCGTTATTATATACAGGGCACAATTATATCCTACACAGACATTTGATGTTGTCTAAATTATATACTATTAACTACATTTACAGTTTCTGAATAGTATTTTACCCAAGAATGAAAACTTTTACACCTTTATTTTCAAATATTCTTACTCATTTTTGTTTACTTTAAAAGAATATAAAGACTAATCTTGTTTTTTAATAATGGCAGTCATTTTCATGAATCTTCACAAGGACATAAATTTTGCTTTACCTTAGTTTTGACTCCTAAGATTTTTGGGTCATCAAAATAAAGAGTTAATTAGTTCTTTCTCCTAACTTTAAAACTTTCCAATCTTCTGTAATTCTAGTTTTGGAAGTGATACCTTGTAGTCAGAGTCGAAGTCGACATTTTTCTCATAGCTTCAACTCAAAACTGTTTCCTCTAACAAATATCTCTAACCATCTAATTAATATTGCAATCCAATAGGAATATTATTTTTAACTAAAATTGAATACATGCTCCACAATGGTTTTTCACTTTCTTACTTATTTGGGGGAGTGGCACTTACAACCCCAGTGATATATGCCTGAAATAATTCTTCATTGTTCTTATCTTTCCCTACATGGTGAAAACCATGTTATTCTCTAAATTCAGGTGGCATCTGCTTTTTTGAGAAGGAATTAGGGTCACAGACTGGTAAGCTTGTTAATGCTTTATATTGTGAAAATATTTACCTATACATTGCTTCTTGTTTTAAGGGTGTTACATGAAGCTTCAGTGAAAAGCAGCAAGTTTTTTTTTTTTTAAAAAAAAGACAAGAATTGAAATGAAATC
>RJWT010047445.1:0-11297 GCA_004365215.1 Cuniculus paca | reverse complement strand
AAAAGCCTGCCTACTGCTCCAACTGGCAGCAGACCTCAGCATCATCCACATGGTGATGGTTTTAGGTGCACACAGAATACACAAGTTCTGAAGTTTAAAAGCCTTCCACCCCAATTTCAGAAGGCCTGGAAGGCTAGGCAGTGTGCCCTTGAGAGGGCAGTGTGTGAAGCTGTGACTGTGAAGTCAAAGGTGCAGTGGAGACCGCAGAAGTTTGGAAAATCCAGGAACGTGGATCATCTAAGGAAACCTGCAGTGAGGTTGTAAAGCCAGCCAAAGAAAGAAGCCATGGGAGCTAAAACCCCTGGAAGAGCCATAGGGGTGGGACCACACAAGCCCTTTGGAGCTCACAATTTGTCACAGATTGCTTAAGATGCTGGATGTGCAACTACAGGACTTAACATTTGCCCTGCTGAATTTTGGACTTGCTTTGGTTCCAATGCTTTGTACCCTCCTGTTTGTAACTTTTGGAATGGTGATGTCTATCTTGTGTCATTGCATGTTGGAAGTGTTTAACTTTGTATTCACTTGCACAGGGGCTCACAGCTAAGAATTTGACTTATGTTTCAGAGTCTTGGGACTTGGACGTTTTCAGCAATGCTGAAACTGTTTCAGTGCTGAAACTGCTAGGACTTTGGCTACTCTTGCAGTTGGACTAAGTGCCTAAGGGATGTACATGAGTCTTTGGTGGGGGCAAGGACAGAATGTTATGTTTCTAATGTAATGTAATGTTGATAGACTTAATGCTGGTTCTTAAGGATTGTTAAAGCTGTGTTATAATGTTCAAGTTGCAAAATAGTAAGAATTAGCATGTCTTGATATCTGGAGGCTGATTTAAAGAAATAAGTCTGGTTGCCAAGTTGACAAGGGGTGGATTGCTATGGTTGATACATTGTGTCAACTTGAGCAGTTTAGAAGTTTAACTGAGAGACTCAGCAGGGAGAC
Organism: Cuniculus paca; assembly: GCA_004365215.1. NCBI lineage: Eukaryota > Metazoa > Chordata > Mammalia > Rodentia > Cuniculidae > Cuniculus > Cuniculus paca. The sequence goes on along the minus strand of RJWT010047445.1, from coordinate 10,355 downwards.
AGGGTTCTTACTTTGTAAATATGCTCATCCTGTACAAAGGAGGGTAAGGAGATTTTGTGAGTGCTACACCCATCCTGAAGGGAGAGGGTGGCCTGTGTACAATATAAGGGAGGAGAAGAGGCTTGTTTGCCCTTTTTCGCTCTGGCTGCTGCCTTGCTGCTGTTGCCCCAGTGCCATGTCACCCTGCCTTGGAGCCAGCTGATTATGGACTGAAATCTCCAGAAACTGTGAGCTAAATAAACCTTTCCTTGCTTCACTTTGGGTGTCAGGTATTTTGTCCCAGCAACAAGAGAAAAGTAGCCAAGACACTCAGCTTTCAGCCTTGTTCAACAATTGTTTAAATAAAGGAAGAGTCACTTTTCTCTGTGACAATATATCAATGGCTTAGGTGTCTAGGGGTAATAAAGACAGTTTGCCTTCAGTTCCCTTTTAGTCTCTGGATCTGAGATGGATTCAGAGGCCAGCTTCTCCCACTTCCCAGTCTTTCTCCATTCCCACTTTTTTTTCCATTCCCACTTTGTTCCTTCCAGAGTAGTGACATCAACAGCGTACAACAGTGAACACACTGCAAGCCATTCTAAATACAAATATCTCAACTCACAACATTAATTCCTCCAACCTGTGAAAGCCTCCATCATTGTGGAAAACATGGTGTTGTCTATTCACAGCTATTCTTAGCAAAATATGAAAAGAAGAATCCCAACTATGTTTTTTATGTTTATAGCCAGAAAATTATTTCTTTATTTTCATTGTGTTGGTTTGCTTTACTATGACAGTTTTTTAATGTATGGAAAAATAGTCATACTCTAATCTCATATTGACTCAAGTAGATTTTAACATGTATGGTATTTTTTGGAATAATTAGATGTTATAGAAGGCATTAAGGGGATGGCTTTTTAGTAACATTTTAGGGGTTGAGTGGTAAACTCTTTTATCTCAAACCAGCTTCCCTCACAAAAACTGATTGTGCATACTCATAATACAGCTCTATCCAAGATTGCAGCAGGAGCAATTGTGCTTTCTGTATCCCACCCACTACCTCTTCCTCTGGAAAGCAGTTACCACTTACTAAAATGACAACTTGCCTGAAATTGCAAAGATATCAACATATCTGCTGATACTTCATCAAAATCAGCAGCTGGTTTGCAAATAATCAAATAGTATTTATGAATCCTGCTCATGCACCATGCTGCTCTTGAGGCACCTTTGTAGGATCATCATTAATTAGGATAATCAAATTTCTCTTTTATCTTCATTCAGTGATTATTAAGCCATTTTGCCAGGCAGATATTGCTCATTCATTATTATGACAAAATTTATTTCTTACAAACTTCAAACAACATCTTTCTTATCTTCAATAGCACATAGTCTATTAAGAAATAGATATCATTTTCCACACTGAATAAGTATAATTCAGAAGGACATTTCTAAATAATACCTCACCAGGATTTACATTCAGTCTATCTTATTTCAATGCTTCATTTGACTGGAATCTACAAAGCGATTTAATTCACCTTTATAGTTAGAATAATTTTCCTCTTCTCCTTTGCAAAGGCCTTTTGATGGATATATTCTTGCCTGAAAAGTCAATACTTTTAAATTTTTTTCCTTTTTTATTTTATTGAAAAAAGAAAAGACATAATTTCATAACAAAATAATAGGAGAATACTAATAGTTAATACATTGCATATTACCACCTTCAAAGCAGTTACTCAGCATACAAGATATGAGCATAAAAAATTCTCCAATCAATATTAGCATGAACATTCAGTGAACTAAGAGACACTATTAATTTTTTTTTTTTTTGCGGCACCGGGGATTGAACTCACGACCTTGTGCTTGCCAGGCAGGTGCTTAGACCGCTGAGCTAGATCCCCAGCCCTGTTTTTGAGACAGGGTCTCACTATGCCATTCAGGCTGGCCTTGAGCTCACTTTGTAGCCCAGGCTGGTCTCGAACTCACAACGATCCACCTGAAGAGACACTATTAATATAGCTGACTTGCATTTTTCTCCCTTTTCCCTTTCTTTCTTTCCCCTTTCTCCCATTCTAGTTTCTTTTGCTTTTTAAAAGATTTCTTCCAATTTCACAGTAAATACTTTTTTAAAATACTCATTGTGAGTTAAGTATTTGTTCATATATATATTTTTAGTATAGATCTGTGATAATGAGAATGAATGATTATATAAAGACTGAAGGAATTAAACTACCTCTGACCAAGCAATATCTTGTACCTTATTTTAATCTTAATCATAAAATTAATTATAAAATTTTAATAGGAATCACCTTTTTTCCATTTTGTAATGATTTGGTGTATCTTGCATTGAATGGACTTGGTTTTAAGTGGCGATTCTTACTGCAAGTCCAAATTTGTTAAGTTTGTTGGGCATTTTTTGTACCTAGCAGTTAGTGTGACCCACATGTGATATTCTGCATAGTAAGGTTTTGCAAAGATTATTGATGATTCAGGTGTCTTACAGCTTATCTACTTGACATCTCTTTGCACAGGGTGAGATATGTTGCCTTTGGAGTTCTCAGTCTCCTTGTCTACAGAATGAGGGCAATGTAGTTCCTACTCACACCTGCTTTCTGGGTAGGCAGTTCTAAGCCTGAGACTTGTCAAAGACTTCTTACTCTGCACTTCTGATTTCTTCCACAAAGCTGTTCCTGCCACAATTTAGAAAACTTGTGATCCATTTGCTGTCACTCATCACTACCATTTGCTGGAAAACATGCCATATTAATTTTAGAATGTAATTCTAACATCTTGCTGATTTCTTTGGCTTTTTGCAGCTATGATGTTATCTTGAAATCATTTGAAATAGTACAGGAGAAAGTCGCCATGTTAATTGAAATTCAGAATTTTTGTTTGTTTGAGATTCTTCTCAGTTATCTGCTCTTCCATGTCTTTTTTAGTCTTATTTATTAATATTTGGAATCCAGAAATCTTCAATAATTCCATTGTTATCAGGTCCTTGGTCTTTGGACACTATTGTTTTTTATTTTTTTGAACACTAATGAATTCTTACCTGAGATGACTATTTTTATAAGTTTTCAAGAAAAAAAACCCAAAGTAATACCTAATGCACAAGAAATCTGGGTATTTTCAGTCACTAGATTTAAAGTTCTAGACTCCACAGTGATCTGTTTCCAAGTTTATGCAGGTGATAGTTTTACTAAATGATCATCCACTGTATAACTTGTCATGCCACTCTCCTGACCCCACTGTCAGATCCTTCACTATCTGTTGCCTTATTGTTAATGACATGTTTTAGGCTTTCTGTTTTAGTAATATTTTCTGACGATAAAGTTATGTATTAGTTAAAGTAGCATTGGGTGTGTTCAGAGAAGTATCCAAATCTCAAGAGTTTCGACAAATAAAATTAATTCAAGTCTCCCTCAGTTGAAGTTGAAAAAAATAATATTGTCAATTTTAGGTGACAGTCCTTCAAGGAGGTTTTCACAATTCAGTACCTTTCCATCCTATCTTCCAACCATCTTTAATGAGAAGCCTTTAAGGTCGCTATGGCTATCTACATCAAATCAACAAAAGATTCTAAGAAAGAAAGTTTTTTTTTTCAGTCTCTGGCCCTGAGGTGAAGACACTGTTTCTATTTGTGAAATGTCAGGAAGAACTCTTCCTGGGAAACATCTGGGGTGCTGGCTGGTGGAGAGGTATATTTTCTGAAAGAATGGTCACTTCTTAGAAGTAATACTTTCCTACAGAAGCAAAATAGAAATGTTTAGTGAGCAGTTAGTTCTTCCAGGATGCATTTAAGAGTTTTTCAAATGCAAAAGGATCATAATAGCAGAAACTGGGAGAATTTTATCAGTTGACTTGTTTTTAGTAATAAATGGAATCATTAGACAGCAGACTCAAATTCCCAGAGGCATGGTGGAAGATAGGACCTAATAGTGGAAGATAGCACCTACACTGTGATTTATTGCATATAAATGTCAAACTATGTTATGAGAAAAGGAATGTGTGAATTATTACTCTGGTGAGCCCCCTCCCCCCATATATGGTGAAATCCTAATCCCTACTGTGATGATATTTGGAGTGGGGGCCTTTGCGAAATGATTAAGTCATGAGTATGGAGCCATTATGAAAGAGATTAGTCTCCTAATAAAAACCCCACAGAACTCTCTTACCTTTTTTCTATGATGGAGATTACAGTAACAAGTTGGCAGCCTGAGACCTTGAAGAGAGTCCACAGTGAACCCAATCATGATGGCATTTTGATACCAGTCTTTCATGCTTCAGAACCATAGAAGTAATTTTGGTTGCTTACATGCTATCCAGTTTGTGGCTCTTGGTTAGAGCAGCATGAAGTAACATATCTGCTTTGTAAGCTGAGATCCACAAAGAAGTTGAAATTAAATTTAGCTTATGTGGATATTCATTTTTCATAAGAGAATTATCATTATTTTCTTTACACTCTCAAATTCTTGATAAGTTACTAGTTTAGGTATTTGGAAAAGGATGCAGCATTTAAAGCTTTGTGTTTTGTATTATTCTGAATAAGTTCAGTTTCAGCTGTTTCTCCCTGGTTGCATAACCATGAATACATTGCTTATGCTTTATAAATATCTAATTTCTTATTTTCAAATTGGAGTTAATAACCATATCACTGTCACATGATTGCTGGCAGAAGTAAATGGATCAATACATGTTAGGTCCTTACAGCAGTGTCTAGTATATAGTTCAAGCTCAATCAATGTGAGCTACTATTACTGTCAAAATTTAAGCATATCAATCTCGCAGATGTTTGTGGTACAGGAGAGGAAAGAAATTAAAGGTAGAAGGCTAATGCCATAGGGAGAGAATAGACTAGATAGGAAAGATGCACAGAAGATGTTAAAGTGGTCTGCAATTTTGTAGCAGACCTTTGTTGAAATATATTTGTAGCATTATGAAGTTAGTCTTTTTATAGCAACAGTTTTTGAGCAATTTGCATAACATTAACTATAATTATCATCGCTATTACTATTACAATTACTATTATTGTTTGGCTTGCTTCCCAAACTAAATTAGTATCTGTTAGAGGTGAAGGCTGACAATTCTTATTGCTGAGTTAACAGCTGGACCATAATTTGAATTTCTGACATATTGGAAAGAGACTTTTAGATGTTGCTTTTACCCATATTGCCTGGAGCCTATAGGTTTTCTCTCAGTTTAGTTCAACTGACTTTGCTGTATCAAAGAATTACCATGGATAATATGAAATAGCTGTGATAAGAACCTGCCCTAAAGAATTTTCTTGAGTCATGGAAATGTCCTATGTCAGCCCTGTGTAATATGGTAGCCACTAAGAACATGTGATAATTGAACACTTGAAGTGTGGATAATATGACTGAAGGCATGGATTTTTAGATACATTTGATCAATTCTATTTAAGTTTAAACTGCCACATGTTGTTTTGAATGCAGTATTGGATAGCACAGCTATATTGCATGTAATCTATTGTGTGAAATGAATGATTAGAATAGCTTCAGATGGTGCTATAGCTTGTGTCTAGATATTTCCCCAAAGCCTCATGCTATCATAGGTGGGGCTTTTTCAGAGGTTGCTGGATCTAGAATGTGTGATGCCGGGATTTATTCATAATGGAATGCTAGATTCAAGAACACTAGGATTAAAGGTGTGAGTGCTACCCACCCTAAGCACCCTAGATAAGACATATGGGACAGAAAGAGCTGTGGTCTTTCTTGTTGTTGTTGCTACCTTGTGAGTGCCATGAATTGTCCTCCTCTGTGAAGTCCCTCTGCTAAGCAATCCTGCCTTGTAGCCAGCCAATGATGGACTGAAACCTCTACACATTGTGAGCTAAATATACCTTTCCTTCCTTAACTTGTGGATGTTTGGTATTTTGTTTTAGCAATGAGAAAGTGATTAAGACAGAATTTGGTACCAAAAAAGTGCAGTCATTGCTGTGAGTATACCTGACCATGTGGTTCAGGAGCTTTTGGGACTGGCTTATGGAAAGAGTTTGGAAAGATTTGGAGATGCTTGCTGAAAAAGTAAAGCTGGAAAGCCTTAAGCTGTACTTCATGGGATATTGTCAGAGGTCAAGAGACCAGAAGGCTGAAAGCAGTCCTGCTGGAAAGATCAGGCTCCCAAGGTTTCTGTGTGGAAGGAGGATGAAATTGGCTACTGGACTCCAGGCAGTTTGTGTTATAAGTTGGCAGAAAGTTTGTCTGCATTTTGCTCAGGTCCAAAGACTTTGCCTGAGACTAAGATTAAGGGTGGTGAAATAATTAATCTTGAAGAAGAAATTTCAAAGGCAGTTCAATGTTGAGGAGATGGCCTGGCTACTCTTAGGGGATTTTAGCCAGATTTATGTTGAGAATCAAGAGAAAAAAGCCCAGGAAAATGATTTAAAATGTTTTGAATTTGGCCAGAAAAAAGCTCTGGTAAAGCTGTGGGCTGCAAAGATAGAGAAGAGGAGATTTGGATTGTTGAGAAGGAACAGAATAGAAAAATGGCCTGAGGGGATCACCAAAAGTGGCAGGACTCTCTGCTCTTTGCAGCCTCGAAATTGCAACAGTGACTGTCTTTACTTTGAAAAGAGAGACACAGGCCAAGTTTTTCCAGAATGATGAAGACCCTGGGAAGTTTTTCCTTAGAATTTAGCTCGTAGGCACTGGTCTGCTTGAGCCAGAAAGAAGGAAGCCTGGCAATTGTTCCAGCTGGCAGCAGACCTTGATGTCATTCTTGTGGTACTGGTTTAAGTGCATGAGGCATACAAGAGTTATGGAGTCAGGAAGGCTTCCACCCAGATTTCAAAAGAAGGTCTGGGAGGCCTGGCAGTGTGCCCCTGAACATGCAGTATGTGAAGTTGTGAGTATGAAGTGCGCAGTGGAGACCCCAGAAGTTTGGAAAAGCCAGGAAAGTAGATCATCTGAGAAAAACTGCAAGGAGAGAGCAGAGCTAGCACCAGCAAGAAGCCATGGGAACTACAACCTCCACAAGTGCTAAAGAGGTATAGTCACCCAAGCCCTTTGGAGTTCACAACTTGCCACAGATTGCTGGGGATGCTGGAAGTGGAACTTCAGGATTTAATGTTTGCCCTTGTGGTCTTTCTTTGTTCCTATTTCTTGTTATTACACTGTTTGAAACTTTGGAATGGAAATGTCTATATTGTGCCATTGAGTGTTGAAAGTGTTTAACTTTCTATTCATTTTTCTAAGAGTTGCAGCTAAGAGTTTGCCTTAAATCTCAGAAGAGACATTGAATTTGGACATTTCAGCAATGCTGAAACTGTTCAGACTTTGGTAAGTCTTGGAGATGGACTAAATACCTTTTCCATAAAGGGATGTGCGTTAGTCTTCAGGGACCCAGAAGTGCAATGTTATGGCTTGTGCCTAGATGCTTTCCCAAAGCTTCATGGTGTCATAGGTGGGGCTTTCTCAGAGGTAGCTGGATCTAGAATGTGTGATTCTGGGATTGTTTTATGGTCAATTCTAGGCTCAAGGGCACTAGGATTAAGGGTCTGAGTGCTATCTGCCCTAACTATCCTGGATAAAATATAAAGGACAGAAAGACCTGTGGTCTTCCCTTGTTACTTCTGCTACCTTGTGGTTGCCATGAAGTGTTTTCCTGTGTGATGTCCCTCTGCCAAGCCACTCTGCCTTGTAAGCAACTGATGATGTACTAAAACTGCTGAAAATTGTGAGCTAAATAAACCTCCCTTCCCTTAACTTGTGGATGTTGTATATTTTGTCTCAGCAAGGAAAGAGTGTCTAAGACAGGTGGTTAACAAGTAAATTTCAATTAGGGATATGAAAGGTACACAGAAATGTACACTTCTAATGTTAATTTTGAACAACTAGATGTGATCATAGTAAATCTATTTCTACTTTGTCCAAATATTCACCAATAATATTGTTTCTCTGTACCAGGCATGGCGGTACATGCCTATAATCCCAGCATTTGGGAGGTGGAGGCAGGAGGATTACTGTGAATTTGAGGCCAGCCTATGCTACATAGTGAGTTCAAGGACAGTTTTAGCTACATAGAGAGACCCTGTCTCCAAAACATGAAAAGAAATTGTTTTTCTTGTGATATCTATATATTTACATATCTATATATAAAAATATATATATGAAATGAGTTTTTGCTTATGAAATGAGTTCAAATATGTCAGTTATGGGCTGGGGGGTAGCTAAGTGGTAAGGCAGTAGAGTGCTTACCTAGCATGTGATAAGCTTTGAATGCAATACCCAACATCATGGAAAGACATAAAGTCTGTTACTTGAAATAAGATATGACTGTGGAAAATTTAACAGAATTTAATGATACATTGTTTTAAAGGCCTGAAAATGTAGTTGCAGCTTGTGAGATTTAAGACACTCAAGAAATAAAACTTAGCTACTAGTTTATTCTCTTCATAATGGTGTTTTACTTCCCAAATATTATTTAAGGTATAGATTTTTTGTTTTTTATCAGATATTATTTTTCATATCTGAGCATGTTTCTACTCTAATTAAAACCATAATTTCTTAACTCTTTGGACTCTGAAAATATTCCTCAGCTTTCTTTTTTTTTTTTTTTTGCAGCACTGGGGATTGAACTCACGACCTTGCGCTTGCTAGGCAGGCACTTAGGCTGCTGAGCAAGATCCCTGATCCTTGTGTTTTTGAGACAAGGTCTCACTGTGCCATTCAGGCTGGCCTTGAGCAAACTTTGTAGCCCAGGCTGGTCTTGAACTCATAATGATCCGCCTGTCTCAGCCTCCCGAGTGCTGGGATTACAGGCCTGAACCACCATGCCCGGCTCCTCAGCTTTCTAACTAAGACAGATTAGTTTGGAATTTTAGGTAGTATGTTATCTTTTTCCTTTTTACCAGTTTAAAGTTTCATGGATTTTCTCATAATGATAAGAAAAGCAAACTGGTTGAAATGTTTTGAGAAAATTCAACCCCAGACAAAACAATAAGACTGTTATAGAAAAGAGTGAGTCAGTGTGTGGATTTGGACAGAGAAGGGTGTAGGGAAGCTGAGGTGAAGTAGTGGTATGGGCAGAAACAAGACTTGTATGCTGGGATTTTGCCATGCAGTTTAAGAATAATGGGGACTGTAAGACATTTGTCCAGCATGGATGCAGCATCCTGAGGTTTTCATGGGCACCCTTTGAGCTTGAATGTTCAGCTGAGCTCATTTGTTCTACTGGGACTTCTCCCCATGGTGCATTACTGCTTAGGTGAAAACATGAAGACACTTGATTCACTTAGGCTGTTTGTCATTACAAGACAGAACAAACAAGAAAATACAAGGTACTGAAGTGAATACTGTACAATGGTCAAACACAGATGCTGAGCCTCGTGAAAGGCAATGAAAACAAGACTGAAACATAGTTCAGAAAAAAACTGATGGAAGGATTTGAGTGTTTGAGTGGGACTCACTAATAAACTGCCTTTCATGTGGTTGTGTCACATGAGACACTATTTAATAGATGATGTCCTCATATAGCAAGCACTGCTAGAAAATAAGTTGAAATTATTCTTTTTTTTTTTGGTCTGGTGCATAATCCTATCGCTATCTAAAAATTCATTGTAAATGTTAGGTGTAAGACAGAAATTTTCTCCAGTGGAAAAACCCAGACTTGCTACCTTGGAAACCTCTTGCTCAAACTTTTGCAGTCTTTTCTGTCTTTGTCATGCCCTTGAAATAATCTGCAATGACATGCAGCGGCACCTGATTCCTTTAGGAAATTGATTATTCTTTGATTTCACACTCTCTTAGCTTCCTCTCCAGTTAGTGTGATATTGGTTGAATTTTTCCTGCCTTCCTGGCTTTTTGTTTCATAATCCCCATTTGTGAAGAGTGATAATAGTGAGGCAGTCTCGGTAATATTAGGAAATCTTTTACAAGGAGCTCTTTTTGACAATATTAATGCAATGAAAATGAAAACTGAAATGTTCTCATTTCAAGTGGGTATTTATACTTTTGCTATTTAGTACAGGAAGTTGATGCCAGAATGTGAACAATAGAATTACACGGAAAACTGTTATTATGAATCATTGAATATTTAATGAGTTATAGAAATGAAACTGTCAAACATTAGAGCTGGGATGAAAAGCTGTGAGGGGGAAAATGATAAAACTAGAAATCTGAAACATTGCAATTCTGCTGAACCCAATAGACGTACTCATAGTACCTCAAGATTTTGAGTTCACAGACTTAGAAAGAAATGCTGAAAGGCATTGAGTTTGGTTTCTTTGTTGAAACAACCTCATAGAAAATGATATGCCATCTCAAGGATTTTCTTTAAAAGTGAATTATAGGATTTTCTTAAAACTGAATTATAGGTAATTGATTTTTGCATTAAATTTTGATGTCTTTCATGCATAAAGT